>VWZT01013452.1:8239-27861 GCA_013397055.1 Pachycephala philippinensis
GAGGTGAATACTTGAATATTTACCAGCTTTCTTGGGCCCTTCATCCCTCTACAACTTTATCCCATGGTACTCTACCAAGAAGATCCCTGGAGAGGCCAAAGTCTTCTCTGTGGAAGCCCAGGGTAGTGAGCTTGCTGTGTACCCTGCCAGCTCCCTTAAGTATCTTCAACTCCACCATTTAATGGTCACTGCAGCTCAGTCTGCTCTTGAGCTTCACATTCCCCGCCAGCCGCTCCTTGTTGGTGAGAACAAGGTCCAGCATAGCACCTCCCCTTGTTGGTTCCTCTATCACTTGGAGAAGGAAGTTGTCACCGACACACTCCAAGAACCTCCTGGATTGCTTGNGAGAGCTTGTATCCTTCCAATCCAACACTTCAGTCACAGGAGCCATCCCACCACATTGCTATTATGCCACTAAGATTGCAGCCCTGGAGATGGGTGCACATCTCTTGTTCATTCTCCATGCTATGTGCATTTCCACAGACTCCTTTAAGTTGAGCTCCTGGTAAAGCTGACTTAATGGCTGGATTGTGTGGAATTCCTTTGTGCTGTTCTTCNTCCATAAGCTCTTGGTCACCTTCTCATCCAGATGGAGCTCCATGCACTCCTGCTAAGCATTGACATAGGAGGCAACATCTCCCCTGCGTGTCCTTCCTAGAGAGCTTGTATCCTTCCAATCCAACACTTCAGTCACAGGAGCCATCCCACCACATTGCTATTATGCCACTAAGATTGCAGCCCTGGAGATGGGTGCACATCTCTTGTTCATTCTCCATGCTATGTGCATTTCCACAGACTCCTTTAAGTTGAGCTCCTGGTAAAGCTGACTTAATGGCTGGATTGTGTGGAATTCCTTTGTGCTGTTCTTCAGGTGCTCTCCTGCTGATTTGTGATTCCTCTCCAGGCTCTGGGCATCTCACACTGGGACCGGCATCAAACTGGTAGTAGAGGGATAGGGTGAGGTTCCCTTCCCCCAGCAACTTTAGTTTGAAGCTCTCTTCACCAGCTTGGCAAACCTATGACCAAAAATGCTCTTCTTCCCAGACAGATGGACCCTGTAAGTCCCCAGCAGACGAGGCTTCTCACAGCAAGTCCCATAGCCTTAGCAGTCTCTGTCTGTGGCACCAGTTCTGTAACTATTTATTGATCTGCTATATTCAACCGGATCTTTCAAATGTATTCCCCTTAACTGTGACAACTGACCACTATCTGAGCTCTGGAGCCCCTCACCACTACTCCCAGAGTTCTGTAATCCTTCTTGATGCTCCTCAGATTGCTCCTGGCTGTATCACTAGTGCCTATGTGAAACAACAGCCATGGCCTAGCTCTTCCTTACGCACTACAACAGTCTTCTTAAGTAATCCTTTCCTTTACTTTTTCTCACCCTTTATACAATTTTAGGTTTCTTTCTCCCAAGGCTGTGATTTATGGCTGACATACAGCCTTTTTGCTGCTATGGCTCTCCTCTGTCACCCGCTTAACTTTCTTTAAATCACATTTAAACTGTAATTTTCTCCCTAATTTATAGCCAATTTTGTATGAGAACAAGACGTTCTAGGAATGTTAATGAGGTATGGTGGCTTTAACATGTAGGTCTCTGGATCAAAGTCATCTGTAAGCAGCATAGGTTGCTGAAAATTCGGTGACGTTTTAACAAACTGCAGAATATACACTGATAAGCCTTCATGAGACTTCAAGTGGTCCAATATACACATCATATATAAAACAGCATGATATGTGTTTGGCACTGGCAGCAGAAAGGTTTGGGACATAAAGATCCCAAACTCACAGGTTACTCTATCAGGTGACAGTAGAAGTACTTCAGCCCATTGATGTGTAAGAATATTCATCATCTACACAATCTGCAGTAAATCTTATATTTTACACAACAGTGTTGCATTAATCAATACATAGATTTTGATTAAAAACCACTAAATATCCTTGTGCTTTATGGAATTGCATGTGAAAGCATGACAAAACTGCAATGCATATTTGATTATAACATTTAATACGTTACCCATCCTTTCTATATTTATGTTTTTGTTTATTTAGGGCAACCTTATTCATATATTTTAATAAATTTAATGTTCATTAAAGGAACAGAGAAAAAAAGAGCACAAACGGCAATAATCATGCTTCATGTAAACAGATGTCATCTTAAACTGCACACTGAGCTCTAATTAAACATGGTTTGGGGCTGTCACTGCATCCCTTGTACAAGAGGTTACATTTACTCTACTGCTGAAAAAATTCAGAAAAAGTCATGAGGTTAATTAATATGCATGATTTGAAATATACAGAAGCTATTGTCTGCGATCAGTGATGATAAGAGCAAGTCAGACACTAAGAATTGCTTACATGGTAATGCCCAATTCCTAGTACTATTTAATGCTACATGGTAGGGGAAAACAACATTTATTCAAACACTTCAAGTCCTAAATATCATCTGAATTATGATCTAATGTATTCAAATGATGCCATATGAAAAGGCTGTTAACAAAACAGTGCAGGTAAAAACATATTTCTCACAAAAAAATCCCTATTCACAAAAAAAGGAAAAAAGAACATGTTCATAAATTGTAAAAAAATTCAATGTTCAACACAAACGTAACAATTTGATTTTGGTAAATATGACTTCAAACTTGAATATTACTGTCAATTTTCTTATTTCATCTTTCCAAGGCTCCTACAAAAACATTTCTGTATTAGTCAATCTATGTTCAATTTGATATGTTACTGGAAGTCTCCCAGGAGAGCTTCCAAGGCTTACAAGGCAATGTACTCTGAATTCCATTCAACACCATCTATGCCTGTGCAACAACTGGCACATGTCAGATCCATCAGCCACTCTTACAGATTTCACATATCCAAATGGATCCAGTTTTTAACACATACATGAATGACTGAAGGCTGACTGTAACAGTAGAGCAGCATATCCCCACACTGTTTAACAACCACTTAAACAGGAGCAGAGGTTAAAAATTAAGTTTTAGATTCATCACATGCCCCTCCCAAAGAACTTTAAAAGTACTATCATTTCAGGATGTTTTCCCATATTCTATGTTCATTCCTCAGTGAAATGGAATTACAAGGACTATAAAAGGTCTTGAACTGGCACCACAGTATTTATTATTATTCATTATTTATTTATGTATGAATACACATTCATCATGTATTCTGCAATATAAGATTTTGCTTTAGGAAAAAAAAGAAAGACAAAAAAATAATGAACAAAGAGACTGATCAGAAGCAGCTTGCTCCAGAAATAGTTCAAATTTTTGCATGATTACAGTGCAAAATGCATGGAAATTTATACTTTACCTTATTATAAATACAAAGGAATGTCACTTGAGACAAATTTGATTTGTAACTAAATAAAAAAGGACATAATGATTTATCACTTATGATGAAACTCCAAATGTTTTCTTTTTTAACTATTAGTTTAAAATCCATATATGAAAAGGCAGAAAGTGGAAGAAAAATAAAGTAAAAAGATAACAGAAGACTGCCAAATTTCTGTCCTACCAATAATGTAATTCAAAGATTCAAAGGAGAAATCTTAAGTGTCACATTGTTCACGGAATGTTTCTGTTTTAAAGTACTAGTACTTCATTGTGAATTTTAGTTCTAATTCCTCTTAACTTTGGTCAATTTAAACATCAAAAATGTTAAGCTCAAATTTCCAACAAAAAAAACCTGTTACAGTTAGAAATTACTACCTCCTGCAGTAACACTGGATCACTAAAGAAACTAAAGACAAAAAATGGTATATTTTTCCAGTAAACCTCCTGCAATCTAATTCAGGTATATGGCAACTGTTAAGAAATGTTGAAGCTGAGGCTCAAATGCCTCTTTTCCTGCAGGCATGGAATTGTCAAGCTTCTTACACTGCGTAGATAGAGTGCCAAAAATGCATTTGGTTAGTCTATCTAAACACTGAAATTGTATTGTTTAAACTACCCAAACCCAGGAGCCCACACAGAAACCTGCACTCTATGTCATGCACAGTACAAGGGGCAGTCCATCAGGAAGCATCTGTGCTCTCAAAGGGTTACAGCAGAGCTGGCTAAATGCCTCCCTGGCCATCTCGCCTCTTACACAGGCTCACACACACATCACCAAGGTGTTGCACCAATCAGACCTAATGTTAACAGAAAAATACACCAGCTATGCTGCTGGCATTAAAACCTGTGAGGAAAGCAGGGAAGGAAGGATGTAAGGGATAAGAACAATAATGAAAAGCATTGTTCATCACCTAATGGTGATAAAAGTAGAAAAATTGGTAGCGTACAGCAGAACCTGACAAATCTAGAGGAGGATGTGTCTGAAAAATACTGATAGAGATACAAGTATTTTCTAAATCTCAGTAATTACAAAAATCAACAAAACCTCAAAATATTGTATGTTTCTGGTATTTAGAAACAGCAGCAAAATCTAATACATGCAATCTCCTTAGCCATGACATTCTCATTTCTGTGTATGTGCATTTTTCTGAGTGTACATGTATGTGCACTCAGGAGACTTCAGGACTAAAAAGAAAGAAAAGAAACACATCTGTTTTGGAGTAATCATGAAGCTTTTCACTTCCTAGTGAAAAATATTTATCAATTAAAAAAAAAAAAGTGGCTCAGTTCCACATTATTTTTATGAGTCAACTATGGTTGTAAACATTTCAATCCTACAGAGAAAGCTACACAGAAAGGACAACTTACATATACTAATTTGCCAAATATTACTTTCTGAATAACTACTTTTTATAGAAGCTGCATTTTCTTGTTCTTTTAGTGCTTGCTGACAACAGAAATAGATCCAAGTTGTAATTTATTTGTATCAATTTCCTATTTTACTAGTGTCCAGTAAAATCATTCAAACAGCATGACAGACAAAAGGCAATAATAAAAAGCATTTTTAGTCTTCAGAGAGCGATAATGTGCACTGAATACAAACAGCAGTAAAGGAATAAAAATTAAACAATGAACACACACATACTTAACAAAGTCCTGCTGGTACCTTGTAAGACAACTCCTAAATATATTTCAGTACCCAGAAATGAAAACGTTATGTAAAATGATGTGCATTGATCCAGTAATCCTCAAAGCTCTTAGAGTGACTTTAATTTACCTGAACACAGAACTGCTTTAAGAAAAATCCTTCTAGACCTTGCCAAAACCTGACTGCAGGGAATGGCATATTTTTATAGTCATAAAAGCAGAACAACAAAAAAGATGTCAAACACAAGGCCAATGGCAGCTAAAGCTATCATGTTTTTTACACAAATAAAAGTCAACAGTGTGAAAATTACTGGTAAAACAGTCTATGAAGTACAAGATGAAAAGAAAGTTGATCGTGAGTTATAGTAAAATATTTTTAGTAACAGCAGTCTGTACAACTAAAGGCTGAAAGCTGTATAAAATGTAGAATTAAAATAAAAACTTGCATCCCATATAAGTATATTGAGTAATAGATGTAAATATGTATATTGGGTAAAATATATGTATATTTCAGTAGAAGGTTGTCCTTCATGAAGTCAAATAATAACTGGACATACCAAAACATATGTGACTTCATCTATAGCAGTGGTAGAAAATATTAATACAAACTAGCTACAAAAACCGTTGCTTTAAAAGATCTAATACCTGGAAAAAGATCAAAATGAAACCAACAAATAATAGATTCTATACATATCAGGTTCTCTGTCCCATGAAAGAAGTCAAAAACATTAATTTGAAGACAGATTTTATTCTCACCTAGCAGAAGGAATCTGGGACTCCGTGTTAACAATTCCAAGAAATACTTTCCTAGCTTTATCTTTATTTGTCTTGTATGACTCAAATCATCCCATCTGAGATTTATTAATATGAGGTTTTATCACGTGTACAGAAAATCATCTAATTGCTCTGTACTAAAATGTTTATTCCTCTACCGATAAATTTCTGTGCATTGAATTCTATAAAAGTATATAAGGGATCAAGGACTTCAGTGAAGTAAAGGGACAGAGAGGAAACTGGAAGGCTTAATCCCTAAGTGGATCATTTAATTTAACAAAATTCTACTTTAAAACTAAAGCAAGCCTCTGCTATATACGTCAGTCCATGTCAGCAAATCTAGCTGTTCAAATCATACTGATTTAAAATTACTCTTCAAAATACATAGAGAAAATACACCTTCATATTCTTAAATACAACTTCCAAAGTCTTTTGGTCTTCAGCTCATTTACCTTAACAAAAACGTACAAAAGGCACTAACTTACAGAAGAAGACGAGAGCACAGAAGAGTAGCAATGTAAGAAGAATAAAAGCTTTATGAGGCAAAAGGCTGGAAACTCTAAGAGAAGGTAAAATGAAAGCTAAAGCCTAACTAGGGAAGTCCTGAGTATGTCACTTACACATAACGACATCACATACAAACCCACAGGAAATATATTACCTATACAGCATAACTTACAACTAAATGCCATCTAATATCTGCATTTCAGACCACAGACTTGCATCAAACATCAATTCGCTCACTGTTTTCAATATTTGCAAAATTTTTTTTGAAGCGCAGACAAAAGTTGCGGAAGTACTGTACCTAAATTTTTTCTCCATCACTAATTCAACAAGACTGTGAATAACCCTGTGCAAAACTATAAAATTTTATAAAACACAACAAGACCAGTAGAGGAAAAAAAAAAAGACTCAAAAAACCACTCAAAAACACTTCAGCTGATTCAGACAAACACTGAACAGGTCTTCACTAAAATATCAGACAGTATGAATCAATTAGAAGAATTTCTTGTCTTGACTGGATATACAGTGTTTCTGCCCTGCATTGTGGTTTCATGAAAGAGAGAAATTTTTGACAGAGTGATGCATATAGTAGTGTTCCTGTACCAGGTAAAATTTTAAAAAGTGTTTATGAACTGAAGCAATTATAGCAACAGATTGTGACCTGTTATGGACCTCTCACTTGTTTAGTATTTTCTTCTGTAGTAAAATGACAGTGTTCCATAATGAACACAAATGAAAATACAGCCTGTGTCTATTTCAATAGTTCAGAAATGCTTTGCTTGCTCTATATGCAAACTGAAAAGAAAACAGTATCAAGGAGTATTATATTACTTTTATTCTTTCCATAAACCAAGGAAAGCAGTAAACCATTCCATCTCTTGTCAACTATATTAATAATATTTATTTGAACATTATGAAGAAGAGGCAAAAACCGTGTAAAGCAGGAATCAGGATTCTTTACTTTCTTCCACTCAGCAGACCTAAGAGTCCAAATTAAAACTAAATCACTGTAGTTTTACTTGTTTTTAAACCACACACGTTTCTTTTTAAATATACTCTCATAGATTTCGGTAATGTTACACAGTGGTCAAGTTACCTAAATATATGGTTACAGGTATGGGCGAGCCAAACTTCTCTGCTGAATTCTGTCTTAAATGAAGCATTTTTATCTATCCATTTTGTCCTTGCTTACATTTTCAAAAATATGTTCTCATACTTCTAACATACACTTTTACTATACAGAATGACGGGACAAAGAACCAGCTCCTGCTAACCTGATGTGTGATTAAATCCATTTAATACCGTGGGAGTATGTGCATGAATAAAGTGAGACAACACACAGTTCTTATCACCAAAGACTGCTTACATGCAAGCATTGTCCTTCCACAAGGAAGCTCATTTAATCTTTCATTAATCTACAAAACACAATTTTCGTTTTAACACTTAAAAAGAAAACCCTTATATCTCCACTCTCATTTGGTGTGTCATTTTGTCAGCAGTCATGAATGTTCAGGATTTTTGTCATTTCAGGGAATCTGGTTACATGACTCGCAGCACCTAAATTTATTTTTAGCTATATGTCTGTAAACAACTTTTTTCTTCGAATTTATCCTTAGAATTACAGATAATTAGTGAAAGATGAGAGGGAAGAGTGAAAATAAGAGTGTTTTACAACCCATTTTTTTCCTGTATAACTCATATTCTATTAGCCAATGACACAAACCAGGGACTAAATTCTACGCTGTAAACCACAGAAGATACACACAAGGATTCTCTTTCGTATAATGCTGCAGCAGTAAGGGGATCTTTGCAAAGTACAGCTGACTGGACTAGTTTTTATCATTCTGTGGATCTTTGTAATCTCTCAGTCTGGGAAGTGTATTTGCGATGCACAAGTGTACAATGCCTTCAAACCTCTGAGTCGTGCTAAAAATGCAACTATAAAACTATTGATAGTTCAAGTAAAAACTAACAATGCAAAGGAATATATATATGATATAGACCCTTAGTCCCTTATACAGACACCCAATAAAGGACCACAGAGCTATTGAAAATTATGTCTGATTTACTACTATTTATTCCACTTGAGACATAGGAGTCTGTCCATCTGAGAGTATGAAGTAATTCTTGACTGCCATCTAAGTAACCTAACATCATCTCACTCCACCGATGCTCATTCAGTTATCAGCTATTTGACTACTAATCACATACCAAGCCCTCTCACATAGCTGTAACTTGTCATGTAAGCATGCAGTACAATTGGTAAAATACCCATGAAATCTATAGTTTGAATAAAGGAAAGCCACAAGACTTTTGAAGGCTAAGTTTCAGCTATACTTTCGGTTAAGAAACATCAGAAAACTGCCTTAGTGTTTCAACAGGAAAAATCTGAAAGTGAATTGCTGAACATACAAATATTTTCACAGTCCTCCCAAGGAAGGCTCTGCATTTTTAAAGAAGTACTATGGTATCTTCAAGCAAATACTGTAAAAAAGCATTAGCTGAGATGGACCATCTGTCTTTCTGTCTACACACCATTACCAGAAACAGAAAAATCATCAGCATTATAGCAAAACATAAAAGAAGATTAAGGACAGTTTTTCCATTCAGCACGTTCGACGGTAAAAGGAAACAGTTCATCGGAAAGCAAAGAACGGATAAATCAAAATGTTAAGCCACCAAATATCTAAGCTATTTGCAAACAGAAAGGAGGCGAGACATTGACAAGATTTGCAACACATCCTGAAGTACAAGGTCTCAGTGAGACAAATTTCTGAAAACTGGTCTTTTTAAGAACAGGACTTTGAAAACACACAAATACAGAAAGCCATGTTCAAATAGCCAAACCAGTAATTCTGAAAGAAACTTCAGACTTTGTACAGATTCAGACAAGCCACAAAAGTTCAGTATTAGCTTCAAACCACTAGAAAGGGCAACCAAAATCACAATTAAACACCTATGACAAGGGTATACGGTTACCTGCACTCTCAGCAAAACAGAAACTCTCAGCTGCTATGGCTTCATTCCCAACAGTGGAACTGTACACACTGAGCTTCCCTCAGCAGCTACTCAATTATTAAACACATGCAACTCCAGGCAACATCAGGAATCTAGTAACACATCTATACCTCTGACTGGAGCAGTCATCTACCCAACACCAATAGAAACAAAATTTACAAATGCAAGAGCAGGGGAAAATCCTGCTTAATTGTTTTATATAGGTATGAATATGCATAAGTCAAAAAACACAGCAATAGTTACCTAGTAATAACACCTCTGGAACTCAGTAGGTGGAACAATAACTACATCAGTGAGAAAAGCACAGTGAGAATCTGCCTTAAAATGCTCAAACACATTAAACATGATGAAGAAATACAGCATACTAAGAAAAATACAGTGAGCATGACAATGTCTGACAAATGTTGTCTATTAATGACATTTAATCCTTCAAAATAATAACACAGCAGCTCTGTGTTCTTCCAAAAAATACGTAGCTCTGATTCTACTTGGAGAACCTGGCTCTGAAATGAGCTTGAAAGCATTGGAACCTCTACTCCCCAAATTCCTGAACTCAGAAGTATGAACTTTAAGCTCTTTTGCCAGTTTATTCTCTGGAAAGAAATGATCAGGACCATGTCTCAATAAAAACTGACTTGCTCTGACAGAGATGGGATTTAAGAAAGTGAATTCAGCTGAGTAACATAAAGACTTAAATGGAAGGCTGTACCTGAAGAGAAGAGAGCCAGCATCCATAGTTAAATCTAAATCTGCTACCACTGCACCTAGAGACAAAACCACCAAAATAGCACCAGAGAGATCCATTTCTTTGTTGTTACACTCATGCAGTTCTCTAGACATAAGGAGACAAGAGAAGCTGTCAAGCAGGTTTCTTTCTCTTCTTTTCATGTGGAAAGCCTCCTGCTGTGAAAAATGGGAAGTGGTTGAAAAAGCAAAGATTTCACAGAGAATGAAAAGACATTGCTGTATCCTATCCAAGACATAAAAGAGAGCACAGAACTTTTTAAAAAACAGATAGCCTAGAGTTATTCAAATACATCAAGAAAGGCAGCACGTGGACAGGTATACACGTGGTATCATGAGTACACCAATGCCTGTACCAAAAGACTGCTCTACTGATACATAATCAAAGAAATCAGAGATCAATGCAAAAAGGACATGCCCATAATTCTTAGCAGAAGTAAAAAAAAACCCATAAATTAAGCCTTTGAGATTGCAATGACAGCAGGTTTCAGAGGGGATTTCTACAACATAACAAGTAAAAGTATCCAATACTCATGATTTCAGTGACATTCTGAAAAAAAAGACCAGTTTAGAGTCATTCTCACAGTTTTTGAGAGCTCACAATGTCAGATATGTTCTTACAATAAGAAGCAAGAAATCCTATGGAAAGTTGCCTTTAAAGGACACCTAAAGACTCATTCCAGACGGAGTGAAGTACAGTATAGAAGAGTTGGTATGAAGAAGACATAGGTATTTCTTCAGGAAGACACATTTCTCTTTACTAACTGCCCTTTATAAAACTGCAGAATTGCAAAAGCAAGATGGAGAACAACTGGGAGAAAGAGGTGGGGAAGGGCCATTCCCAGTCACAGTTGTGAAATCGTCATTGATCATATGGCAGTTTTGCTTTAGTGGGAAAATTCTGAGGTTGTAAAATTTCACTCTTCATTCTTGAATTCCTCTCATTCTTCAGTGTTTTCAAGTGTTGTGTCTCATTAAATATTAAATAGATCTTAACGCCGTTATCCGAGCAACAGGTAAAAGCTGCAGAAAAAAATCTCTGCCTAATTTTCTGACTGGCATCAGCAACACGAAGTTAATCCTGGAAAGAAAAAATTTCACACCAAAATGGCAAGCTCTTCTTCGAACAAGAAAGACAACCAAAAAAGGCTGAAAAAGCAGCTTGTCTGTCTTTAAGAGTATACGTCTGTTAAGCACTGGTTACTATATAAACATTTCTAGCAACTCAATTCATCATCGTAGTAGAAAAATCTTATCATACTTTTCTTCTACACATGGATAATCTATTCTTATTCTTTTATCAATCTCTCTCTCTCTAACCTGGACTACTGCAGAGATTAGCAAAAATGAAAAAACAGTTTTAAGGCCACTGTACCTTTCCTGGTTTATATATTCCGTGGTAAAAACTACAAGGACCGACTGAGATTATAAATTCAAATTGCTTGAAGACACAGAAATCCACCTCTCTAAGAAGTCCAGTAGTTATTTTCAAGCTTTCTAATACCTCTGGAATAAGATTACCCTTGTGCACTAGATTAATAAAGCAATCCTATGAATAAATCAGCAAGGGATACAGTCCTGGTAAGTGTCCTTTTAGGGATTACACTGCCCAGAAGGACATATATCTGTTCCATCAGATACAACTGAACAGATGAAGAATAAANTATATATATATATACACACACACATAGTATTTAATACATTCAGCCCCAAACTGTCCAAAACTAAGCTAACCAAAATACCATCCCTGAAATCCTAACACTCTGTTTTTTTTCCAGAGTCACTGTAATCATGCAAAATTAAACCCAAGAAATGCTAGGATTTTTATGGAGGTATGATTGCTCCTGCAGGCATTCCCTGCCACCTGTTAGCATTAGAAAGTACAATGCTGTCTTCATTGTCTGCTTCCCTTGATGCATTTAAAATTTTCATCTGGTCAGTATGCTGATACTTCATGCGACCATTTAAGACACCTTTTGAAAATGAAAAATGGGAAACAAGCATAAATTCTATGTATTGAATTTAGCGACAACAACCATTTCTACTGATTATACACTCTTCTTTAACAAAACAAAATCCTATTAGAGTATCACTAATATCAACTAAGACAAACACCTCTTTAATTTAATACTACATTTTCTGTCACATACCATGTACAGTAGAAAAATTCAAGGCTTTTCATATCAAGCAAATATAATAACCCAAGATACCCAAATTATCAAAAAGGTAAGAAAATCAATTTCACTGTTTGGAAAATTCTGTTAATCAAGATTCGTTGATGCACCTAATGGCAATGAGCAAAAGTCCATTCTTTTTGAAACAGGTCAAAAATGAAAAAAAATCTAATAACAGAATCCATCTTTTATTTATAGTAAAATAAATTGGTAAATAGTGAATATTTATTACTTAAGCAAAGAGTGTTTTCCAAATAAAGTCTATGGCATGCTGCCAATAAGTAGAATACATAGGCATTTGGCAAAATGCCATTTCCTTGATGCAAAATTGTTCTAAAGTTATTCTTACTAGATAAGTATTTCTCACTACCAAAATGCTTCTTACTCCCTAATTTATGAGATACTATAAATCAACTCATCAGATGTTTTATTAAGCTTTCTTGTCTGAATTTGAATTTAACCACTGCTAGGATTACCCGAGGTAGAAGTGCTATCACTTATGCAAAGGCACAAAAGCACTATGGATCTGATCCAAATAATGCTGCTGTCAAATGAAATCTTTCTCACCGATCACTGAAGGCTTTCAGCCTATTAGGACAGGTCTTCTAAGGCTTGACAGAAAATCCACCTATACCATTAAGGTACAAATTAATACAAACAATTCAAAAAGGGTTTGTAAGCTTAACAATAAACCAGTCTGGGATTTTTGTGCACCTTTCTCAACCAAAATTCACTTTTTTAAAGTTAATCACATCACCATGTATCAGGAACAAACTTCAACAGCTCAGGGAAGGCACAGTCCAAAAATAAATCTGAAAGTCTGACCTCAACAAATGCTTCTGAAAACACAGGTAAGAGTATCTAAACTACACATCTTTATGAGCAATATATATTGTGATACCTGAAGTAAGCAAGTCAACATTAAATGTCATCAAAGTAAACTCTTTCTACGTGATGAACATTTACCCTTTCATCACTAATGGATATTAATTCTGCCTTGGTTATGCTTGCTGAAGACCACCAACATATATTTCTTCCATGGAAAAAAAAATCCTATTTTTGGGTGAAAATGGAGAGTACGTTCTGAAACATAGCTGAAACAATTGAAACAAAAAGTCACAAGTGTCAATTACAAACTCGTTAACACAGGTCAAAATAATATGAAAGAAACTCTAAATGAAATCACATCATCCTATTTACTTTTTGTAGCTATTTCTGTGTGTTTCTGTGAAACAAAAGGGCACACTCATGACTAAATTTATCCTTGTTATTCACAAATCTGCTTATTCTTTCTCACTAGTATGAATAGCTTTCAGAACTACACAGCAATACAAGCTCAGCATTGAACATGCCTAGTTGTTGTGGGCTTTTTTTCCCCTCAAGAAATGCTACTGGTTACTTTGGCGAAGAGACACAAGGCTGTAAATTCCTATCCTCCACCAGTAGCACTGACCTCAGAGCAAACCCCACAACTGGCTACAGGCATTCAACATCCATCACTGCTCCTGAAACCTAATCTTTCAGGGAAGGACAGCTGCACTGGGCAGTAGTTAAGCAGCTTTCTAAGATACACTATCATCCTAAACAAACAAAAATAAATAAATAAAACTTCCTGTCCTACTTTCTGATCAGTGTTTTAGAAATCTCTCATTGCATGTTCTTCACACCAAATTAATGACTTTCAAAATATAGCTGTTTGCGTATTAAGAAATAATAGTCACATTTCAGGAAGTGTTAATACACACTACACCTGTAAAGAGGATTTTAATAAAATGTAGCATAAGAGGTAAAGAATTTATGCACCTGACAGTTACATTACTGAAATCTAGGCAGAAAATACTTGGTCCTACAAAGTCTTTTAAGAAAAGACCTCCCTGCCTTTAGTAAATTCCATAGAGGGAAAAAGCCCTTTCCTAAAGCAAAAAAGAAAAGAAAATTAGAAGTGTGATTAACAGGAAGTTTAGTAATACAGGTGAAGACAGACAAATTAATCATGCTCTGGGTTAGAAACAGTGACACGCATCTGCTTCATAAAACCCTTCTCTGTGGCATAAAGGAGATGAAAGAACGGGATAGAGTACAGAATATCTGTATGTATTTTTGTGAACTTTAATAAGATCAGTTTTATCTTTTTGTTTTTTTAGGAAAAGGGGAAAGGAGTGGGGAGAAGGAAGGTGAGGGAGAGAGAGAAATAGAGGGAACAAAAAAATGAGATAGTAGAAATAGCAGTCTATTCCTTGTACACAAAATTCAGCTTTTTTTTGGCAGAGTTTTATTAAAACAGTATAGCCACATATAGCTCCAAAAGCAGTTAAGATTTTGTTTTTATTTAATCAGCATTGTAAAGCAAGCAGAATTACTGTGTTAAAACTCAACAAACAATTATTTTCTGAAGATCAGAAAGACTAAGATATTGCTACCAGAATGTACTTGAATTTTCTCTTGATGAGCCAAATCAAGTATCAAAAAATCTAGACTTTTGGGTAAAACCAGTCAATAAACCAAGGTGAGATGCTGAAATCAAAACGGGATTGGGCAAATGTGTAAGAGAAATATATTTATTTGCAAATTTATACCTAAGCCACATTTTTTCTGATTTTTCAGGTTAGCACTGACTATATTCTTCTTAGGAATCACCCGATTCTGCCACCTAAAAAGCCAGATTTTACACACCATTTACTGAACTCTGACTTACAGATACGGATTTCCAGAACACTGAAAACTGTAAAAGAAAGAGCCATACAATTGCTTGCATTACTTGATACACCACATTTGATATACTGCTTAAGAAAAAAGTGTGCATTATCTGACCACAACAATATGTGAGCAGTTCAGCTGGCACTAACCAGGACATCCATTTTGATTGTCTGCAAATAATAAATTAATTTGTATACCCGTGGAGTGACCTCACTAACGGGAAGATTACTGAAAAACTCAAATAACTCCATTGCGCTTAAATATGAAGAAGCTCAGGACATGATAGTATGCTATTAGGCTAAGTCCTCTGGTATAATAAACCAAAGTGCTTAAAATTCCATAATTTTCTGCTGGCTGAGGAGGACATTTTCTGCCCATTCTTTGTATTCAAAAGAACACACAGAATCCCCACCAGAAATCAGTTATCAAGAATAAACTGGGAAGTTGGTTTTTGATAAAACCTCTATCTCTTGAAACTCTACTACTAGATCAATCACATCCTCTTCTTTGTTTTTCTCTTTCTGCAGCTGTGATATTTAGGTTATGAAGAAACCTGTCACAGCACACAAGCAGAAGACACCAAAAGAGATAAATTTAGGGAATATCTTAGGGAAGTACAGACTATGTATACCTGCTGATGTAGCTAAAAAAACAGCTCATAGTATTTAGTTTGACTTGTCACTTTTATGAACGAATTCAGAGAACCTGAATAATAATTAAGTTTTTAAAAAGCATTACATATTTTATTCAATTTAACCTCATTTTTTTGCATACAGACGATTTTTATTATTCTATATTTATTTTCCTGGCATTTTAGCTATCCAATTATAGAAGACACAAACATGCTCTGTTCAAGGTAAGTATTATCAATAACCTACCGAAAGTCATCTGAGTTTATGAAATAAAAGTTAAAACTGTGCAGTAGTAAATATGATTTTTATCAATGCCCAGTGTCTTAAAAAAATAAGTGAAGTGAAGCTTGTTGGAAAGGAATTTACAGGCAAAGCACTCTCATGTAACCTTTTTCTAAATCATCAGATTTCTCCAGCTGTACTGCAGCTTTCACCATAGCAGATCACCAGGAGAAGTAAGCTTCCTCTCTGCTCCTACTTGGTAAATTCCTGATAGTATTCAAAGAAGTATTTTTAAACATAGATTCTTGCTTTAGCCTGCCAAGTTGCCAGCGTACATTCATTAATTGGCTTTTTTTAAGGCCTTTTCCGAAGAATACAAGGATTACGCAAATAAAGTAAACAATTAACATAGTATGTGAAATTTAGAGTTTTCATAAAAATATAGTATGTTAACTATGTTATGCCAACTGTTTTAAAAACGAATTACAACGAAAGCAAGCTCCTGTTACAATACACGGCATTATGTGACTGGCACTGAACTTAAACCAGCAAATATTTATACGTTTTTCTCAACTCATTAGAGAACAAAAGCTGAAAAATCCCTACAGACGTATACAAAAATGAAATACAATGATTCGTAGATCCATACTGCATTACTCCTTTTGATATCCAAAGCACAAATGAAGTGCCTATCCTCTGCATTTCAGAGCCACCGCCTTGGTTTACTGATAGGCAGTAAGACTCTACGCTTTTGAACCGATGTTTATCATTTGAGAAAACCTTTAAAGCAGATTTCATTACATTTCATCAAAATTTTACCCAAGGCGCACACACACATTTCAGAAAATTAAGCTCAGTCAATATTTGCACAACTGTTGTCAGTAATATGACAAAAAAACCCTTCTGCTGTAACTGGCCCAACACGGAATGATATATAAGACTCTGATGTTTTAAAAGACAGCTTATTAAAAAATTAACATACCATAGGGAAACTGCATTTTGAATGTATGACCTTACTGTGATTCAGCTTGAAAATCCTTCCAAATGAGAATTCTCAAAGAGCTTAGTAACGGAAGTTCATTTCGAAGGAAATCCAATATGCAAATATTTCAGCTGTGCTCTTTTACAAATTGTCTGCCTTGTCAGTTTCAAAAACTGAAAACCAACAATGGAACAGTGTAAGTATACTTGACCTTATTGCTTAATGTCTATTAAGAATGCTATGGCTGGTGGATTTTAAATTTCTGAAACTGACACTCAAGAATGTATAGTGCATCTTCAGCCCATGTCCCATAAATGCTGACTGTGCTCCAACCAAAGCCTTGGAGCCGACACACTCTCAAACTTACATAACACTTACAAAGCTAGTTTAAATACACCATCAATCTATGTCTGTTCCTGCCTTGTAGTAATCCTGTTCAGTTTATCTTTTAACCCTACACTTGCATGCAACAGTACCATTACTAATCTAATAGAAAAAACACACAGGCAACAAATCTGATTTTCTCAGCTTACAGAAAATATGAAATGCAGGAGACACACAAATCCAACTTGCCCAAAATTTGCACCTCCTGAGTCATGTTCATCCCCTTCTCCCATACTAACCAGGAAAACAGGGACATTGGACACAATACAGGACTGGGGGAAAGAGACGAAGTAGGGTAAAAATAAAAACTAAATAATACACAAATTATACAAATCTCCTAATAAACTGAAATCTCATTTATTAGTAAGGAATGAATAACTGGCAACTTTGCTTTTGACATTATGCACATGTGTAAAAAATGTCTGGTGAAAGTGAGCATATGCCATGCACTGGTATCTGCTCTGTGAGAGCAGTTTATACAGGCCCCTAGTGGCTCAGCACACACAGTAGCAGATGAAGGGGAATTCCTACTCTTTAGCTTGTGCAGTTCTGGTCCCTGCATTCCTCAAAGGTAGAAGCAAAAGGCAATGTTAAAAATGAAAGGTGAATCACTGACTGGACTCAAATTGCCAGATACTTAGTTCTTTCCCACATCCTCAAGTACATTCTTGCACACCCTCTCCTAAGACTGAGCACTGATTTACTAACACCCATTGAGTTCGCTGACTGCTGGTGGTTTGAGTTACATAACCATCACAGCAAAACGCTTATTCACATTATTCTTTAGCGCTCATTTTAAAAGTAGTATGACTGACCGGTCTAAAAGCAGGTCCCAAGACCAATTCCTGAAACCTAGAAATACCAAGGTACCGTTTTCCTAACCATGCACCATTCCTAACAGCTTGCCATGGCATACACAAACCGTAATGAATTTCTTAGTATCTTCTTAGAGTAGAAGACTTCTACTAAGACAAAGCTTTTACTGCTTTAAGTGGATACAGAAAAGCTATACATCATTTCTGCGTTGAAAGATATCTAAATATACCCCACCATATTACCACAAGTGACAAAACTAAAATTGGAAAGCTACTCATGTAAAAAGTCTCTCATTAAATCCATCCTTTCTGTGCAACACTCGGTACCTTGAAAATCCCATGCCAGTGTATTTACAGCTTTTAACAATTTTGACTGAGCGAAATTTGACAGCTGAATTTATTAAACTGACCAGTTTGTCAATTTCACGCATTAGAAAAGCAGTAATAGCTCATCTCATGAGAGGGAATTTAAAGAAGCAATCAAAAAACTGCCACCTAAAGTAAGATGTAAGTACATATGATCGCATTTAGGACAGGGGAGAATCTTTTTTTTTCCTTCAGAGTTGCTCCATTCATAACAAGAATTGGAGGAGCTTCACTGCTCCCAGCCCAGGAGAAAATGATGTAATTTACTATACATTTTTACAGCAAGAAAAGAAAGTATTGACTGTTATAACATTTTAAACCACTAACAGATACAAGAGGGAGGAAAAATATGATATATACATTTTTCCGTCTCTGTATTGAAATTCCCAAAAATGTCCCAACATTACACAGAAGTTGCTTGTGCTTGAACAAAAGGTGTGTTGGAAGCGATCTCTGAAAGGCTGAGAAGACAATCATAGCTTCCCACACTAATCCTAAGTTAAGAGAATACAAGTGTCATCAGAAATACTCATGTCTGCAAATAAGAAACTCGAAAGTAAATCAGCATCTACAGACTTATCCCCAATGTAACGCCGTCTCAGGCGACAAATGAAGGAACACATAAGACCCTAACTATTCCGTGTAAAAAAACTGACCCTTCTACGTGTGTCAAAACTGGGAATATGGACATCGAAATCAGGGTAAAGAAGCTGCCATCCTTACACGAGGCAGTAACTGTACAAAGGCCAGGCAAAAGAATAAAATACGCATGACAGCAGTTGTGGAGAAGTAACAAGGAGGAGCAGACATTCAAAAGCCATACATGCAAGGCTGAGTGGTAATCGCTTAAAATGGAAAGAATACCGTTCTGTCGAGAACGGAGGGCATAGATAAAAGGCAACATAGGGGATTCGGTGCAAAAAAACAACTGTTTTATCTGCCAGTCTGTGAGAGCCCGGCTGCAGCACTAAGGAGTGCCTCCTTGCACGGGCAGACGGCGCAGAGGGAGCTGCTAAGTTTGCTGAACAAATTCAAGAACCCCTTTGCAAGCTCTCGTAAAACTGAGTTTCCAGCCCGATGTGCTTCCTTTCAAGTGGTTTCGCGAGAGTAAACAAAGAAATTAAAAGCCTAACCTGTGAAAAGCTTCGCATCTCCGTGCCTCCCTGCTCCGCCGAGAGACAGCAGGAGGAGGAGGAGAAGAAGGAGGAGAAGGAGGAGGAGGAGGAGGACGATGAGGAGGAGGAGGGAGCCCTGCTCGGACCGGCGGCTGAGGTCCCTACTGGCCGCTCACCCCCAAGACCCGTCTCCAGCGGCAGCCG
>VWZT01013487.1:0-10295 GCA_013397055.1 Pachycephala philippinensis
TTTTTTTTGTTTGTTTTCTTTGTTTTGATATTTTTGGTAAACGGGTCACCTGGGCTCTGCAGCACTTGGATGACCAGGTTGTGAAGTGACAGATTGACTGAAAAAAAAGATATATACAGCTGGGTTCACAGTGATAAAACAGACAACCAAGCCACTGGCTGGGATCAAGGTTCCAACAGAGGAGGAGGAAGCCCAAAGTTTTTTCTGCATTGCCAAGAGAGAAAAATTCACCAGAACATCCCATACTGACCATTGGTAATGCGACAGGAGGTTAGAACTAGAGGTTGAAGTCATTGCTTGATCCATGCACTTGCAAAAGGGATTAAAAAGGCCAAAGCACTTACACTCACAGAGGAAGGAAAAGCCTATTCAGAAGCAATCCAAGCAGGTGGGTCAGAGGAAATGCATAAAATAAGGAATAGGTGACGAGTTTGCTGTGCACAAAACACAAGGCAGAGCAGCTGTGTTTGCTGACTGATGTCTGTGGGGTCAGAGACCACACAGAAAAATTATTCAAGTCAACTGAAAGTCAAATAAGAGACACACAGACCTAGATTCAACTAATTAAATGACTAACACTGGGATGACTACATATTTTCCAGAAGAAGATGTCCTGAAGCAGACAGAATAATTTGGAGGAATCATGCATTAAAGCTGTATATTTGGGAAATTTTTGGTGAGCTGAAAATTCTGGAAGTAGCTGTATATATTGGTTGTCTAAATTTACGTTAGATGAATCACGGTGCCTGGTTTTATCTGCCTTCTGTACAGAACTTCTGACAAAAAAAAATAGTTTTGTAGCTCACATGGGCATACAATAATCAGAAGAGTACTGCTGGATCTCTGTTGTATGAGGAGAGGAGAGGAGAGGAGAGGAGAGGAGAGGAGAGGAGAGGAGAGGATTCACAGTAAAACTGAAAAATCTCAATAGAAAACTCAGCAGCACACTAAAACATTTGGCATCTGCCTACAAATGCAGGACAGATGCTATATATTAGTAGAGGAATGCTTAAGTAATAATTAAGGTTTCTCCCTAAAGAATGTTCAGTTTCTCCTGAGAAAATTAATTGTGAAGACAGTAAAGGAGTTGCAGCAAATTGCAGAAATACCTGGACATTTTTCTATTGTGCTCCTGTGCTGTTTTGGATCACTAATAAACAATCTGCAAACAGAATGGCACTGCTGACATTGGAATTCAGCTTTAAAACAAGTAGACATTGCGGTAGTCTAATATTCTGATGAGAATAATTTGCCTGCCTTCAGCCAGAAATCCAAATCTCTATGCTGAAGATGTTCACTAGCACAACAAAGAGTAGAAAGCATCAATGAAATAAATATTTGCTCCCAAGTTAGTATGTGGAATCCAAGAGCTGTGGCAGTGACAAGCGTGTTGATGTGGGGACCAAGACATGGACAGTGGTGTAGGTGTGTTTCCTCAGTCCAATTTATCAATTAATTCCCTGAGAAGAAATCAGTCTTTGAAGTGGTCCATTCACTCAGCCAGCAGGTCCAGGCTGCAGGTATCCTAATCACCACAGCATTTTATTCTGGCAGAGTGATTTTTAAAATTGTATTTATTTTTACTGTCATTATATCTGGCAGGACGAAGGTAGCAGGAAGCGCAGTATTTTATTCTGATTCTATGCTCTGTTTCAATAATTCTGTGAAATTTATTTTTCTCAGCAGACAGGAGCTTTTATGTTCATCCGACTATGATTTTGATTTGTTGTTTTCCAATCTTTGCTGTAGTTAAAATTAAACTGAGCAAGTCCAGAGGAGGCCACCAAGATGCTCGGAGGGTTGGAGAACCCCTCCTGGGAAGACAGGCTGAGAGAGCTGGGGTCGTTCAGCCTGGGGAAGAGAAGGCTCTGGGGAGACCTTATTGTGTCTTTTCAGTACCTGAAGGGAGCCTGTAAGAAAGATGGGGACAAAGATTTTAACAAGGTCTGCAGGTACTGGTTTTAAACTAAAAAAGGATTGATTTAGATTAGAGAAGAAAGAAGCTTTTTTTACAGCGAAGGTGGTAAAACTCTGGCACAGTTTGCCAGAGAGGTTGTAGATGCCTGATCCCTGGAGATAATCAAGATCAAGTTGGACAGGGCTCTGAGCAACCTGATCTAGTTGAAGATGTCCCTACTCTTTGCAGGGGTGTTGGACTAGATGACCATTAAAGGTCCCTTCCAATCCAAACTATTCTATGATCCTATGTTCTATGTTTCTATGGTTCTATATTCTATGTTCTGTGATTCTATGATTCTGTGATTCTGGGATTGATTCCATGTTTCTATGATTCTGTTCTCTGGTTCCATGGCCAGCTGGCCTGGAACAGCTTTTCTCCTAGCTATTAAACTTCTCAATCTCCAAGGAGGATGGCCACGCACAAACTTGTTTTTGGGAGCAGTTTCTTGCTCATAATAATTCCCAGCCATGCCCAGGGTTTGTTTTTTTGGGTTAGTGCTCACTGAGGGCAAGCAAACATAGGGTGCTGGAGGTCAGTCTGACCTGCAGAATGGGCACAGTCCTCACTGGAGGTCTTCTGCAAGTGCCACCAGCTCCTTGGAGAGGTGCATTTGCAATGGGACAGGGCTGGGTCAAGATGAGCAGAAATACAACTGAGCTCACCAGGCAAGACAGATCTGCTGATTTGTGAAGCTGACCATGCCTGCTGAGCTTGCAACCAGGCTGGGAACATGCTTTCGTGGGAGCTGGAAGGATACAGTGAACTATGGAGCACTCAGTAGTCATTATTTCTGCTGCTGGTGGAGTCTGATTTAGGGTAAAATTCCAAGCTAATTGGATCAGCCTCTTAAAGTCACTAATAAGGGAAACGCAGTGCCCAGCCTCTTATTGGATTATGTATTAGGCACAATGAGTGTCATGCAGAAAGTAAATTCCCATTTTTATCATAAAGCAGGCAGTGAGGACTCCTTTTTTTATCTTCGGGGAACTTCTTCAATGCCAGCTTTATAAACTTAATTCAGAGCCAAAGATTATTTTAAAAATCTAGCAATGGCAAAGAAATACTCTTCAAAGAGAAATTCCCTGCAATACAATGCCATTGTTGTGCTACATTTTCTTTTGAAGTGCCAGCAAGAAACATTTAAGGAGCAGCACTTGTAATGTATAATTGATGGTTTGCAGGTATCTAAAAACTTAGAGCAATTAGGCCCAGGGTGCAACATTACTTATTCATCACCATCTGGAACTTGTAACTTTATAAGCCCTGCTATAGTTTATGTTTGTCTGGCAGAAATGGCAAGTTTAGTGTTTAAGTGCTGCATTATGCTGCAGAAGGTAAATATTTAATGGTGTCCCGACATAATGCAGCTGACTGGGATGAGAGGAACCTGTTCTGTGGTCAGAACACAGCAGCATGTGGATATTGCAAAATATAAGGAATAGAATACCCTCTTGAGAGAGAGGACCGAGAGTATTTCCAAATAAATCCAGAGCATTTCTATTGCATCAATAGAAGGATGTGTCATTGATCCTTGGGTCACAGCATGCATTATGTGGTAACACCTGGGATTCAACTTCAGATATAATTCAGAGGGGTGAAAGAGTATCACACTATATTTTTTGATGCTAGAGTAGAAGTAGACTAAAAATGGTAGGAAGTCTTGGAGAAAATGTTTTATTTTTTAAAAAAAGAAGTCATTTTATCAAGCATTGAACCTGTCCCAGTTGCTGTTTTGACAAATCTCCTACTGGAAAACAAAACAAAATCAAATCAAATCAATTCAAACCCAGCCAAAAACACAAACACAAAGAAAAACAAAAGCAAACAACAAATCCAGAAAGTTTCATTTTATGAGTCTCAAAGTTTTCTAAATGGTGTAGTCCTTCCTTGGACAGAGAATTAATTTTTCTTCTTTGTATTACCCCCCCCTTAAAAACAAAGAGCAAAATCTGGGTGAAATGTTCTGCCTGGATCTATTTCAACATTTTCAAGATGTTGAGTTCAAAGTAATGTTCAAGAGATTGGCTTGATTTGTTACTAGAAGAATCCTTACAGCATAGAAATTCTTATGGTTCTGGAGGATCAGATTCTACTCTGCTCTGGTCTGGCAACCCACCCTGGCTCAGCTGAGGTGACTGGCAGTGGATTGATCTCCTCCACCTCCAAATAGCACACAGAAAGGAATCCTGCAGTTAACAACTACCATTTAAAGAGGTAAGATTGGTGAAATTAATTGCTTTTTCTGCACTGTCACCTGCCTCACAGATCCCAACAATCACAGTCAAACAGCTTAAAGCATTTGGTAGATGAGAATATCCTGCCTTAATGGCTGCTCTACATTCATTCAGTGCCCAATGGTGTAAAGCACCTGTAGGGGTAAGATAAAAGTTCAGTGTTAATTGTTCACATTAAACAAGTCCATGTAGGACACAACTGCAGAGAATGGCATTGTGCAGTAGGTTGCATTGACTCACAGTTTGATTCAGCCATGTTGTCCTGACCCTCACAGGCCCACAAGTATGACACTGACCATCCTGGATTGATGTTGTCTTATCTACAATATCAAACTGAATGAAACCAGTGTTCACTTTCTTATCCGCATTTATTATCTCTGATTGACTTAGCTACCATTTTGCATGCACTCTTATTCATCCATTTCATTGATTTACTTGATTTGTTTCAAGTGCCCTCATACAAATCTAAAGTTGTGCAAACAAACTGGACTTTCTTCTGCAACTGACTTAAAACACCAGAACTTTCACTTATTCAAATAGTTCTGGCTCTGGAGTCAGTCTACATGGGAACAGAATCATGGAATCATGGAATGGTTTGTGTTGGAAGGGACCTTAAAGATAACCTTGTTCCAAACCTGCTGCCATGGACAGGGATGCCATTTACCAGACCGGGTAGCTCCAAGACCCATCCAACCTGGCCTTGAACACTTCCAGGGAAGGGGCAGCCACCACCTCTCTGAACAACCCGTGCCAGTATTTCACCATCCTCTGAGTAAAGAATTTCTTCCTAACATCTAATCAAAACCTGCCCATTTTCAGTTTTAAATCATTGCCCTCTGAATAGAATATGTTATTGACAGTGTGAGTTCCAAAACGGCTGTTTTGCAAATAGCTCCAGTTCCTGGAATCATGTGATGACAAAAATGCTTTAGTTTTCATGGTTACATAGAAAAACCAAAAGATCTGACCTATAAATTCTCAAAACCTGAAAGTGAATAAAAGCAGCACTTTTGCTTGGATTGTTATTGCTATAATCTCCTAATTTAGTGGGGAGCTCAGCGCATGATGTGTAACTGTTTGAGGATAATAATAATTAGACTCTTCCCTGTTCAACATTTTATCTGACAATATTACAACCCTAGCTGAAGCCCTGAGCAAAGAGAAACTTTGTTTTCACATGTTCTGCTGTAGAAGAGATTAAAAGTATGCATTATTAGTGTAACAGCACAGATTGTTATTCTCTCCAAAGTGCCTTAAGCATCATTTATTAACACCACTAAAATATTTAACAGCACTTTAAAAAATTTGCAGGAAAGGAAAATCAGTTTTATTTCAAGTGAAATTGTCACCTGTTAGACGATCCTGTTCAGGGCAGGACCTGATCTTTATTGGTGCCTTATGATTTCAAACATCTTGTGTACAATGGCTGAGCACTGAGACATACATCACACGAAGCTGGAGAGTAGCAGTGTTTATCACAGCAGGCTCAGGGGTTGATTAAGGTCTTTCCAGCCCTGAGACCTAGGTAGCAGCTGCCAAGGTCTCTATTATAATCCTTCTCTTTTTTTTTTTTTTTTTTTTTTTTCTTTTAGGTCTATGTCTACAGTGTTTGTGCAGGAGAATTCACTGTCATGATTTAGATGCAGTGCTGCACTGATGTCCACACTGAGTCTTCTGAGAGAGCGAAACAGTCTGATGAACTGACATTAGCACCATCCTAGTAAAAACGAAACCTTTATGGAGGAGGAAAAGCACTACCCACCACTTCTCTCCAAACACAGTGGCCCCCTCTCCATTTTTGAGGAGCCAGAGACATCCCACTGTGGTCTATTCCACCCTTACCCATTCTCTGCTTCTGTGATTTACCTTGGAGGTAACCATCCCTCAGGGAAGAGAAAATTGAGCTTTTCTTCCATTTCTCAGTCCAGTTTGGAAAAAGCAGGGTTGTGAAACACAGCAGAGACCTGTCTCCCTGGCATCCAACACTGTGTCCCAACTGTGCTGTGTAGGACACTGCAGGTGTGCTTGAATCCAGCCTTGTTCTCCAGGGGAAGTCCAACACTTCCCAGATCTTCAGAAATCAAGGGATGAGCATGTACGGCCAGATTGTCACAGGGGATTCATCCTTCTCCTGCTTTCATTCAGGATTCCTATAGGATCAGGTGCATCTGAGGGGAAGATCCGTATTTCTGATGACTTCCCACCTCTTATGGAAATCTGCAGGGAAAATCTCCCTGAGAACTACATAGCACATTGATTACCGGCCTAGACATAACAGAGATGAGTAAGCAGCTCTGTGTTCCTGTCTTCCCCTGTGGCTTCATGCCAGTTGGGATGGATCAAAGACTTGACGCTGGGAACTGCAGCATGGGAAGCTGACCATAAACGAAAGAACTGTGAGGCAGTTGCAGCTGCCAGGGAGGGCTGCAACAGGATTTCATTTACATTCCGTCTCAAGAAAGGTTGAAATTGTGGTAACCAACAACTTTTAGTGTAGTCATAGAGTAGGCAGGCTGGAGACTCATATCTTGGAATAGCCCTTGCCATAGATGGTGGGGAAAAAAGAAAAAGAATCTGTAAACATCTTCCAAGCTCATGTTATTTATGAGGAATTTGAATGGAAACATTCAGATTTAAGTGGTTTGGTCCATGATGAGTATTTCTCTATGTCACAGACAATTGTAGGAATAATTTCCAGCCTATTCATTTTGCCTATTTCCAGCCTAAACTTCAGCAGGAACGAAACCTGGCAAAGTGGTGTCTGCTTATACCAGAGACCTGCATTCCTTCCAAAAGGCAGCAACAGTCTCAGAGGATTACAATAAATGCAGTGAAAATAGGGAAGTGATTGAGAACAGCAAGCAGAAGTACTCCAAAGCAACTTAGCAGGGACTTCTGATCTTTTTTGTTAGCAAACAATGACATTTACTGTCAAGAGCTGCAGAGGTCATTAGCTATCCATCTCCTCCATTGGGTGTCCCCCGGCTATTTTTGATTGGATTCCCTTTCCTCAGGAACTGCAGACCTGTGCTGTCCTCTAAAGTTTAGCTACTGCATCACTTTTCCTTGTGCAGCCTTCATTACACAACTATTTTCCCAGCCTAGGTTTATTTGTGAAGGTCACAGAGGACTGGCTGTGATAAGAGCCCAGAAGCCTTCCCTTTCCTTCTGAATTGTTCTTGTTAATTCAGTGCTGATTGAAGATTGATACAGCCCTGCAGATCAAAGTCTCCTATTCCCCATGACAGCTCAAGCTTCTCCTCAGGCCACTTTTGGCTTGACCCAGAGGTAGTACAGGTTCCAAATCCATTAAGTCCTTCACCCTTCTCAGATGGATCTCGTTGCTGTAAGTTTTGGTATTGGTTTTGTGCTGTGAATGTCTGTTCTCCTGAAATTAAATTGTCATCTAACTCGATCCGATCATTTGGCTGAACTCATATCACAACTGAGAGTGCTCTGGAAGCCAGTTCTATTATTTTTCATAATCATTCAGTTGCTGAACTACACTTTGAATTTTCAGGCACAGTCACTGTCAAATTTAACATCTATGAGAAAAGGGGCATCACCTTTCAGTTCATCTCTGTGCAAGTAATATCGCTTGTTTAAAGCTACTCAGAGCCTGAGATACTTCAAAACCTATATACAGGAATTTAGATGAATAACACATTTGAAGTAGAAAGACCAGGCCACCTCAGATAAATTGCTTTTTCACATCTACAGATCAAGCATGGTAATGGAGCAGCGACATGGCCACAGAAAGTCTTGTTGGGTCACTTTATCACAGAAACATGAAACAGAAGCAGAAACAGAAACAAACATCACTTCCCCTTGAGGACTTCTAATTATGGAAGTTGTTTGGGGCTTTTTTTTGTTATTAGAATGTATTTCTTTTATTTATTTGCAGATAGACACACAAGTACACAATTTAATAAGAAAATACCCATCTGTTATATACTTAGGCACACAATGAAATCTCTGTGAATTTAAGCCCTTCTTCTACATTTGCATAGGTGACCAAAAGTTATTTGTGTAACTTTCTCGTGCTTTCATTTGGAAAGAATAATGTTACTGTTATTAGTAGTCCCAGATCTATCTTTTTTAAAAATATATATTTATTCATAGTGAGATTTGTCATTTTACAATTCAAAGTAAATTTCTTCCAGTCTTTTTCTGCTCCTCCAAAACCTGTAAAGCATTTTTGTGTCTCTGGTTTTCAATTGGTTTTGGACATTGGAAAAGGTAACATTTCCTTGGTTTTGCTGGAATCCAGGGACTGCAGGGCTACTTGACACTTGTGAAAGAAGTGCTAAGGAAAAGAGCTCCCCACACTTTTCCATGTAGGCAGGGGACCATCATCCTAACGTGGCTGTGAGAAGCACAAGCAGTTTGTAGGGTTTGCAATGTGTACACATTTAGTGGATTGTCACCTTCACAGAATCATGGAGTCACAGGTTGGAAGGGGCCTTGAAGATCCTTTTGTTCCAACCCCCTGCCATGGACTGGGACACCTTGCACTAGGCCAAATCGTTCAAAGCCCCATCCAACCTGGTCTTGAACACTTCCAGGGATGGAGCACCCACAGCTTCTCTGGGCAACCTGTGCCTGTGCCTCACCACTCTCACAGTAATAGATTTTGTTCCTGATACCTAATCTAAACATGCTGTCTTTCAGTCTGAAGTTACTGCCTCTTGTCCTGTCACCTCAGGATCCTGTAAATAGTCTCTCTCCATCTTTCTTGCAGGCTCCCGTCAGGCACTGGAAGGCTGCAATTAGGTTACCTGAAGCTTCTCTTCTTCAGGCTGAACAATCCCAATTCTCCCAGCCTTTCCTCATGGGAGAGGTTCTCCATCCCTCTGATCATCCTGGTGGCCTCCTCTGTCCTCACTCCAAGATGTCCATGTCCTTCCTGTGCTGGGAGCCCAGAGCTGGATGCAGAGTTCAGGGTGGGATCTCACAAGTCTTGGATGACACATGGACAGCACAAATGACAACAAGAGGCTGAAGGTTAAATCTGAGGACAGAAACGGGAGCTCACCAGGACCTTGCTACTGATACAACAGAGGAAAGGGGCCAGATGGGTTACAAAAATGTTCGCTCAGGGACCTCCTTCTCTTTTTGATTTACAAGCAATAGTGATACAATTATCTGATAAACATCTGATGATTAAGAATATTAATACTTCACTTATTTTTGGACCCAACCTCGTGGTAACTTTTCTGTCCTTTAGAGAAAGTTTTTGAGTGTTCCTATGACCAGAATGGACACTCTGTCCTCAAATTCGTAAAAAAAAAAAAAAAAAATGTTCCTGTCAGCCAGCTCTGATTCTTGAGATCTCAGTTATGGAAATTTACAGCAAAGAAAAAAGATGTATTTTGTATTTGTACAGTCATAGCAAAAGCACGTATTTTTCTTATTTCCTAAGTTGTCATGAGCCTGCTTATGCAGCTGTGAAGAAAGAGACTATGCTTGTCACTTTTTCTCTTAAATCTTAGAACAGAAATAAGTAAGAAATCATTGGGCTGAGGCTGGGGTGGTGCAGGAGACACAGCACCTGATAACTCTCCCAACAGAGGACCAAACCCAGGGGCAGAGCAGCCAGAAATAAAACCAGTGCACATTAATGCACTTGTTCCCAATTTGTCTTTTCCATCACTATCTGAGCGTTTCTCTTAATTTTCTGTGGTTTTAGATTCATCTCTGCAACACAGGTTTGTAATGAAAGCTGGGAGGAGATCCCAGCAGAACAAACTTCTGCAAGAACATCCTTAATTGTAAGAATGTGCTTGTGCCTGTCCCTGTTCAGCAGTGTGAGGTGTCTGCTCATGTTCAGCTGTCTTGAGGCCTTATTAACAAATGTACAGATTATATGAAGGCTGCCTTTTTAATGAAGGTGCATGCACTTGGATTTCTGCAATCTACTGACTGAGCTTTTTGAGTGATGGGGAGTCAAAGGCTTTCTAGTAATTCCTTACCTGAATTAGCATTGCTCCAGCTTTCACTAGAGTATGTGGTTTCATCACTGTTCCAATTTTGTGTTTTTTCCTGACTTCTGATTTTTTTGATTTCTTTTCTGGAAATACAGTATACTTTCCTCCCCCCCC
>VWZT01013487.1:10344-83332 GCA_013397055.1 Pachycephala philippinensis
AAGGAAAAAAAGAAGAAGAAAATTGGAAAGTGTCCTGACATCCTGATATTTGCCTACTGATTAAAGAGACACGGTTTATGTTGAGGAGGAATATTAAGATATTTGCATTCAAAGTTGAAACAGAAAATACGTTGGAGCTGTCCAGTAACAACACTTAGTTTCCTGCCCACACAGCATTTTCCTCTTTTCTCTAGCTATGAAAATACTACAGGGAGAAGTTCTGCACAAGGACTAGAAGCTGTCATTGTGTTTTTCAGTCCGTTTGCAGTGTCAGCTAGGAGTGCTGAAAGGTAAATTTTACTGTTTATGGTTAACTGGTGCCCAAGCTTCCTGGGACAGCACAGTGGAAGCTGTCTATTAGAGGTGTGTCTGCATCCTTGTGTACACCTAGCTATGAACATTAGCAGTCTGACACCTCCTTTGTTGCAAACCTAATGCTATTTCACACTTAGTAGGATTTGAAAATTGAAATGAGAACAGTTAATAGTAAATAGTTTACTGTTGGGCTCTGCTCAGTGGCAGGTGGACATCCAGACACTTAGGGGCAGGTAGAGAGCCAGACCTGCTGCTGACAGGTCTCCAGATCCTGCCATCAGAGGTGGCTCCTTCACCTGGCAGCTTTCTCAGGCAATGAAATTGTTTTTTTACCCAGATCACAACCAATTTCCGTCTCTCCAGAAAACAAAAGTGTCTCCTGTATCAGGAGGCCATAGGTGGGCAGAGATGCCTCACCATATGGTGTCAGTTCTGCATCTGAACCATACCAAACATTTCTGAACAATTAGAGGCATGGCAATTCCGAAGACAAGCCTGAAGAAGCATAATGTTCTTTTCTGACTGCTTTTCTCAGCTACCTTTATTGAATATAGGCTGTTGTAACAGATGCAGGCATTCAAATTGGCATTTAATTTATCCTCTGAATTAAAATAGGATGATAGAGTTTAGTTCCAGTTAAAAAATTGCCAGCACTCTGTCACTAAGCCTTACTTCTATCAAAGTCACATTAGGATTCAGCTGTTTACAATTAGCTGAGCTTCCCATGCACACTACCTCAATAAATAGTTTAATAGCAATGAAAAGACCATGTGGCAAGAAGGATCTGCCCTTCTTGGGGAAGAATAATTAATTATGTAGAGAAATTAAGCCGCAAACAGTTTACTTGAAGATTATATTTCTCCTGATTTTAAGTAATGAGCTGTAAAATCTAATCAATGTGCCTCCAAGGGAGCAGTACCCTTGGGCTGGAGCTGACACCACTTGATCCATCTACCTGGGAGATTTCTGGCTGATATGGCACTGGCTTTGCTTAATTAGAGACGTTATAGCTATACAGAGTCTGCTGAGCACAGAGGACATACAGAAATAAAGACCTTGCAATAAAGACATGTCAATCATGAAAAGGAGAAAGAAGCAGATATGAAATTAAATTGTTTTTATTGCTGTTTCACAATCTGTTTCTAGCTTAACATTTTGCTTCATTAAAAAACAAACCAACAAAAACAACGCATAAAAAAACCCAACCCAACACCAGAAACTCATGCAAACAACAAGAAAAGCACATCCCAGAGTTAATAGAAAGTTTGTAGAATTTTGAGGGAAAAATGTAGTGTTCAGTTAACTGGTATGAGGCTACTACAGAGGGCTGTTTGCTGAAATGCTAAAAAAATATTAAATATCTGAAGTTATTGGAGCTTTTTTTTTGTCAGAAGTTGTGACTGTATGCACTATGAAGAGGAAAAAACTTAATTTTCATCTGAGATTTTTAGTCAAAAGAGATATCAAAGAAGCACCAAAGATAAGGAGTTTTATGTGAACCATGATATAACATAGCTGGTGTTAGGACAGGTGAAGTCCTGGGAATCCATGTGATGACAAGGAGGCAAGAAGGACATAAGATATTTCCATATTTTAATCAATAGGAAACTGCCTATTACAGTGATGATGGTGATATATTAATTAAGTAAATTTTCCTCTGATTTCCTCAGGGGATTCTCACAGGACAGTGCATGGTCCATATTAAACTCTGAAGCACTCAAACTCAAAATAGGAATGAGGCATAGATTGATGTATGAGTTGAGGATCAAAATTTGGCCTAGCCACTAAAATGGAGAATATCTAAATTGAAGTACATGACATTTTCTCTGCATTTCACACCTGTGTTTCAAACTGCTGTCCAAAGAAAGCTTATTTATTGGTCAGGAAATTCTCTTTGTCAGGAGCAAGTCCAGTGGTGGCTGAGAAGACAGAAAAAGAACGTGCCAAAGGAATATCTATTTTTTGGTGCTGCAAGTTGTAAAGGAGTTAATGGAGGGAAATGAAATGAGGAAGTCCAAGGGAAAAATCACAAGCTATTTCTCTCTCCATGAATATTAAATATGCACAATGAAGACAGATTGCTCACAGCAGAGCTCTGGTACTAGAATATTTACGTATAATATGTCCAAATGAAAACATGTAACTCAAAGCTGCAGTTTCATAATAAAATTTCTCTTTGCTTATTCTTCCTCCTCCCCCAAGAACACTTCATTATTTTTCATACTGCCAATCTGAAAGATATACAAGAGATCAGGTTTCCAGAAAAACTCCCCTCTCTTTCAGGCATCCTTAATAAACTGGAAATAATGACATTTGTGGCAGCACAAATCCACCAAGGGCAGAGCACATATTAATTAAGGGAGGTTCACAGAGCAGCAGTTTTTGCTGAAGCTGGCCATTTTTGTATTCTTTTATCCCTTATAACTGTCTGTTTTCCCAGGAGACATCTTATCAGGCAAACATTGTTCTGGCATCCCAGAACATGACAGACTGTCATTAGATAAAGGAGAAGGTTAATAAAATAGAAATCCAGGTTACAAGCAATGTTTTAGCCAGAGGCATCCCATGGGTTGTGGGGAAGCAAACAGCAGACTAGTCAAATGCAGCAAATTACAGTCAGCAGAGGAGTGCCAAGTATCCAGCTCCTATTCTACAATTTGCACATGCCAGCAGAATCTCAAATAATTCTTTTTGTTAAGACATTTGGACTGAGTTTCCTGTGGTCTGCATATTCCCCTTTCAATATCCTGATAGTCTGGGAGCACAGTGCATTAGGAATGACTCCCTCAGAAGTTATTATGGGAGGATAGAATAAGTAGGGAGGGTTTTTTTCCTGTTTCTTTTGTTTCTTTTCTTAAAGCATTTCTGAAAATGCCTGGTAGTGCCTGTGTTTGTCAAGTGGAATCAGAGCACAGACTGGGGCAGAGCAGTATTGCTTCTCTGGCTCATCTCTGATTGAAGAGTTTTCTATTTTATTAGGTTGAAAAGTGATGCTGGCAACTGCAAAAAGTACTGCAAAGGAACTATGTTTTTCTGCTAAACAGTGTTGAGACATACAGAAGTTATCATTGACCCCAGGCTTTTGTGTAAGATGGAAATTAAATATTTCGATGAATCAATATAATGAGGAAAGGACACTGCTTAATTAGTGGGTTGGAAGGTAAGATTCACCTTTTTTTTTTTTTTTTTTTCTTAGAGATAATGGAGAAAGATTAGGACGGGGACAGAAATAATTCCAGCTGTCATCAGTGTGACCTGAGAAATGCACTGTGTTTTCTGGCCTTTATAGCAAGACTTCAAATTGTACTTGAAGAAGAAAGTAACCATTGCTTAAGATTTTATAAGACTATTTGGTCTTGTTTTGAGAAAGAAAGAGAGGAGTTAATGTCATGAGCATTTACAGCTGAAGTTCCCTAAGGAAAAATCACGGGAAGTTTATTGCAGAGGTGGAGGAAGATACTGAAGTGGATCATAAATGTGTTTAGTGTCAATGCTGATTTACACTAACTCAGGATTTGGCCTTACATCTCCATCCTGGAGGATTTAACTCTTCTGAAGGAGATTTTGTGTTCATCTACCTTGGCTGTTGCAATTGTGGATGTGATTTTAAAAGAGTTAATGTCCCCTTCAAACTCCCTGACTAAACTTGCCTTGAGTTTTCTAAAAGCAGCGTTTAGAGGGAAACCTGGGCTTTTCCTGAAGATTCTGTTCTACTTCCGAGGTGCATAGGTCAGGAAAAAAAAAAAGTAAAAAGCAGCCAAAGAAGATTCTGGAAAGAACTACTCTATGTACAAGGCATACCTTTATTTCTCAAAATAAGGAGTATAGGTGTGATTCTAGTGCATGACTGGTAAGGGAAGAAAGGAGGTGAATGGTTACAAGGAGAGAAACTGAAATGACAAGGACACAGCGAGGTTTTAAAAAATTGCTGTTGTGTCTGTCAGAACATTTTCTGGTGTCCCCAAGATGGCAAAGAAAAAAAACCCGAAACCCTTCTGCTGTCACTGTCACCTAACTTTGATATAAATATTCCATACAGAAAAACGTGCAACACTTCTCTGTCAGGAGACCGATCCTGAAGACTTTCTGCCAGAATTAATAGACTATATGCATGTTTTAACTCATCCTTTCTCAAATTTTACTCCTGCATTCATGGCCATGGTACCTCTGTTAAACTTGGAGGACTTGGTGTCTAAGCATTTCAAATGTATGGACTTCTCCCTCTTACCTTTTATTATGATTAATTATTTTGACCAATCCAAACCATTCTATGATTCTAAAGGACAGAAAACCAGACACTCCTTCCAAGTCTGCCTTTTATAAAAGTGTCAAGTTTCTCTGCAAGTTAAGGTTTTCGTGGCAATCTCTTCAGCAGAGTGTTCAGGGAAGCATTAGCCTTCTGGGTATACTTACAGCTCTTGATTAAACCCCTTTATCTCAAAAAAGGAATCAAATAAAGCTTAAGTGTTTCTCTTAATCAGCAGTTCAGCACATTCTGGAAGGTCTATGTAAAGACTTTGTTGTCTTGCCACAGTTTACCTTATTCCCCCTATTATTTCCTGGCATTGATTCTTTTCAGAAGAAAGAAAAAGTCCTCTGTATTTTGCTTCTGTAAAATCATTTTGATCAGATATGCTCGTAGGAACTGGATATAAACAATAATATATATAGAATCTTTCACAAAGGCAGTGAGGATCCATCTATATGGGATTTTCTGCTCTCAGTGGAAGTGCTAATTGACATTTCCTTGCTTCTGCTGCTGCTGCATTATCAGCACTCTGCAAGAAGAGAACAATTTCTGTCATGCAGATTTGCTGCAGAGGGCAGATTTGCTGTGGGATGAGGACACTGCCCAGTCATTTTTGCTTTATTTTTCTTTTATCGCTGACTGTGTATTAGACATGGAATAGCTCCTGGACAATGCAAGAATTTCCTGCTAATAAAAACCCAGTGAATTCATTAGAGACTCACAGAACCCCCTGGGATGTGTGTGCAGAGGAGCAGGTTACTGGGTGGGGAACTTGTAGTTCAGCACCTGCTCCACAGTCACTGGCCTTTCAGAAACCCTTACTCTCTGCAATCCAGTGTAGAGGTGAAGGAACTTAATCTGTATCCATAATTCTACTTGGTTCCTAGTTTGAAGTAAAAGAAGTCACAGAGATAGCTGTGGCAGCTATCACAGTGGAGGTTCATGCCACAGCTGGTATTTTTATCTGCCTGCCTCTCGGGTGTGATACTTAAATTGAAGCAGCTCTTTCTTAAACAAAAACAATAAACAAACTTTGAATCATATGCATCACAGAATTAAAAAACCCACCCATAAAAGAGCTACTGAATGCTACACATATATGAGCTCGGCCTCTCTGGAGGAACACAAGCTTTTCTATTAGCTAATTTCAAAGGAGTCAAGCAGTGATTTGATCACCTTCTCTTATTCCTACAAATGGACAATATTTCTCATGGCTGTAGATACATCATTACCATGGAAAAATGTTTAAGAGGATGCAACACCTAGAACTAGACAAGTAGAAATAACAGAATTTTCTCTCATTAAGGAGAAAAGCCCAGAGTATTCTTTATGAGTGAAAATCTTTCACAAGCCAAAAGCTTTGAAAGACTGAAATAAAAGCATTAGTCTCCACAAAATCATAGAATTACCAAGTGTTTTGGGTTGGGAAGAACCTTAAGGATCATTTAGTTCCAAACCTCTCGACAGGGGAAAGGACACCTTCCACTAGACCAGGTTTTCAAATATATTATTTCATACAGAAAAGATAATCAGATCCTACAATCCTGTGTCAAATGCTGTATGGGAAGACAGAGATAAAAATTCTGATTGTTATTTTTGTCTTTCCCTCTCTTTGACATATGTTTTTTGTGAAAATACTTCATGAACAAGGTTTAGAAATATTTAATATTCCTGCTAACTGTTTCTTCATAATTCCTAAAGTACTGAATGAATTTCACTTGGAATTCAAGCCCTTTGACTTAAGAACATGGTTTGCTGAGCAGATGTATTTGCCCAGTATGAAACAGATGTCCTTTAGAGACATTTTATTTTAACATGAATGCAATAATTTAAAAACATGATGCTAGTCCTAAGTTTTTAGCCATTTTCCATCTGTCTCTTGCACCAGTATCTTCCCTTTAATTGCCCACAAATCCTTTTCACCTCCAGTTTATGGAAATGCTTTTAATCTTCTGATACTATTGGGGCATATTTACTGTTATACACATAATAATTTCACAAATGAAAGACTTCTCAAGTTCTGAAATGTCTTCTAACACTGTTTTGGAAAATTAGATCTTAAAAATTATTTCATCTAGAAAGATCCAGAAAAACAAAAATGTCCTGGCTCCACTGCTTGCAAAATTAGTTTGTGTATTGTCTGGAAAGATGAACATTGAGGGTTATTTTCTCCAAGTTAGGTGTTGCTACAAAATGCAGTGCTGTGTAGATATATTCAAACTATCTCCAAGTAAATTAACTTGTGAAGCAGCAAGGCCACCTCAGCTGAGCAGGATGTTTTAGGACAGCAGAGAACTGAGGAAAACATGTGCTGTTTAATTCCTCTGATACCCAGTCTAGTCCACTGACAGTTTTTAAGACTGCTCAAGAATCATATCATTTGAATAATATATTACCTAGCAAGTGTTGTACAGCCTGTTCCAACTTAGATCACCCATTTCTGTTCCACAATTATGGCTGTCAGAGGCTCAATAACCACAAGTACAGCATATTGTGAAATCTGGGTTTGTACAGACAGCCAACAAAACCTTGATGGAGACCATCAGTCACTGTATTCCCTTCTGGGGCAAAATGTACTATATTTTGTACTTCTAAAGAAGAAAACATGGCAATGCAAATTAGTAAACAGTTGAATGAATGAGAACTTTATCAAAATGTTTTTTTATTCATGCTCAGTTTTCCATTGGAAAATATAATTTGAATTAAACCTTATTTTTTTGCTGATTTTGTCATTTAAGGTGGGGGGAAGCTCATGAATTTATAAGTATTTGTTCACAAAGTTCCCATAAAAATGAGAAATCTTTTAAAACAATGTTATTAGGATGAAATAAAAGGATACTTCGGATTAGATGCTACTCATTTCCAAGATTCTCTTTTATCTGTAAGTGCAGCCTGCAGGCTTAAAATCCTTGCAGAAAAGAATTCGTAATGGAATAGCTTTCTGTGTGAATCTTATCACAGGCTACACTATTCCATGTACCTAAACTGTTTTGGCAAGAAGCCTTTTGAAAATCCTCAGCATTGGCATGACACTGATAAAAATGAACGATTTACAAAATCATATTAACATTCATAAAGAGGAAATGAGGAAAGTTCTTGATTAAAAACCTGGTTTTAATTAACTAGGGTCTAAATATTAGCTTAAAACATGTTGATATATTTGTGAACTTTATCAGAGTACTAATGTAGATAAAACTGACATTTAGGGCGGGAATCAACTTCAGAGAAATAGGGCTTGATTCAGTTCCCTAAATAGAAGCATCTCGTGTCATGTGAGATTTCCTGGAATGGCACAGGATCTCCATATGGGTGTTCTGAATATGGCAGGACATATCAGGTGGCTCTATGTTTAGACAAATAAGCTGCTTTCCTAAATGCAGTGGCCAGATTCAGCTGACAGAACGTGGGTGTGGTGTTGCCTGAATGGATGCTGACAGGTGGGGGTCAGCACCTGAGGCAAGCTGTGAGCTTCTGTTGCAGTCAGTGGGATCAGGTTCAGCTCAGTTGGCCACAGGAAGTCATTGATCAGTGTTCAAGAGGACCAAGGGTAGCAGGGGCTGACCCAGGACCTAGAGAGGGTCTGTGTCCTGCTGAAGAGGCAGCTGGAGAGCTGCTGTAGTGCCCACAGTGCCTGAAGTCACACTAGACCTCTAGTTAATGCATCTGTGTACATTGAGTTTTCCTGGATTAAAATGCCTTAAATGTGAGTAAAATTGGCCTACAGAAGCATTGATATCTCGTGCCCCTGAGACGCCTTGAAGTGTCCTACTCACCTTCACAGACTGCTTCATTAGGGCATGAGTTTTCCAGAAGGCCTGTTCACATCTGCTTTTTGGAAAAATTTTTTGCGTTTCTTGAAGCTCTCTGAGTCCTGGTAATTTTTATGCCCCTATGATAATTAACATGATCCTTCACTTGATACACACACAGCTCTAACTTTCATTGCATGTAGCTGAAAACATTTCCCAACTTTTCCTAAAGTCTTGTGGCAAAATGCTGGAAAAGAATTATGCTCCCACTGGCAAGGATGCCACTTTCAGAACTTGCAGGTTTGTTTCCTCGGTAAGATTAGTGCCACATTACAGCTCAAAGCAGAGCAGGTAAATGGGCCAGGAGCTCCCCGTGGAGCTGCTGGATGAGGCATATCTTAGCATATATTTAAAGGTGCATTTCTTTAGTTCAACAAGACTGAGGCTGACCTGGACTATTCTGACACACATTGTTACTTACAGCTGATGTTACCAAAACAAAACAATATCATTTAAATGTTGTCACCCTTCAGTCTGTCACATTAAAGCTCTAATTCAGCATCCTCAACACATGCAGTTCTGGATGTAAGATGTACTTTCTTAATGCAGGCCTTTTCAGAGCACAGGCCTGTATTTTGCTGAGTTGTATAAACACAGACTATTTCCTTAGAAGACTTGAGCAAACAGTTGTTTCCTTTCCTATTCTACTAAGAGGTTAAGCATAAACCAAAGATTCAATGTAATCAAACTAAGCATTAATTTAAATGCTCTATTGAACTACAGCACATTTTAATTTCTCAGGCTCTGTTGATGATGTCTCATGATGCTCCGGCCTTTTGATCCGTAACAAAGGCTCTTATATAAAAGACATTATACACAAGAATGCACACACAATAATGCCAAGGAAAGATTATAGGAATACACTAAAAAGGAATAGGATTCCTTAATATATTCCCAGGCTTTAATATTTGCTGAGAACTGTACAGTTTCTGTGCATTTAGTAACTTCGGTGTAATATTGTTTTGCCCAGTTTTCATTTGAGCATGTGCAAACCTTGTGGTATTCACAACATCCATTGTGATGGTCAAGCTCTCCGTAGCTAATTGTGTTTTCTGAGAAAAATCACTTTTGCCTTTGATTTGAACCTGTCTCCCAACAGCTTTAATAGGTGACCCTTAGTTCTTCCTGTGCTGGAGGAGGTAGGAAGCAATAATCTTATATTGACTCTATCCTTGTCGTTCATTAATTTTTATTTCCTTCAGGAGTAACCTTTTCCAGGCTGAAAAGTCAAAGCTTACTTAGTCCTGCGTGTCTTAGTTGCTTTTAGCAGCAAAGCCAGTCCCCACTAGGAATGATCCATTTCTCTGTATTTTCCTGGCTTTATTATACCATTTCTGAGGCACTACACACAAAATGTCTCTCTGACACTCAGCTAAAGACAAAATATAAATACCTTACATTCTCTTCCTGATTATTTTTCAGCACTTCATCAAAATAAAGCCAAGAAAAAAATCCAAATCCATCCTGAAAACACGTTTTCAAGGTCATGAAAAACCTAATGGTCAGGGATACTGCTCCTTGCTAGATTTCTTCCAGACCACAGTATTAACTAGGATTTAGTAAGGTATTGAATAGCTATCACACCAAGAGAGAAGCCACTGCATCCTAGGGAAAGGCAAAGACTGGACAGTATGTCAGGTCACAAGAGAGGAGTGATAGAATCTGACCTCCCATTATAGTTACGTGGAAAAGCCGGTCAGAGAATCTTTTAAGTGTGTTGACAAAGTAAGGGCAGAAAGGTCATTTTCACCAGGGTCATGGCACTGGTGAGACTAGTAATGGAACATAATATAAAGTGCTAATATAAAATGAGTTTTAAACTAACACTGAAATCCTCTGCAACATGAAGCAGAGCCACATTTTTTTTCCAAGGTGAATAATTAAATTTACTATAAAATTTGTTTCTCTGATGAACATAAAATACCATGGTTACATCTAATTTATCTGCAGGGAGAAGATGCCCTGGAGTGGAGATTTTTTTGGTAGTCCTGACCCATGGTTTCCACACTGCTTGGAAGCCAGGATTTTGTTTACAAAGAAGTCAGAGTGTGGGTGTTGGGAGGGGAATGACATATGCCTTAGTCTCACTCTGATAAGGAGCTGGGATGGTGCCAGAGTGCCATATAGACAGAGCTTAAACACCGGCTTGGTTGCAGAATACATAAACCTCTGCTGGGAGGAAATACCAGATATAAAACGGGTCTTTAATCTTGCAGACAAATTCCAATTAGGAAAGCACCACACACCTTTTACACCAGGCATGATTAATCACTGGAACAAACTACCAGTAGAATTGATGAATTCACCCTTTCTTGACGCCTTCCAGTCAAGACTGCATGCACTCCTGGAATTTATATGATAGCCAAACACATGTTATAGTCAAGTACAATACTTGTTATTGAGGTTAATATTATGGGTAGTAATTCTTTTTTTTTTTTTCTTTTTTTTAATACAGTGGAGGAAAAGTTAGAGGTCTTTTCAGCCTTGGAACTCTTTAAAGCTGATAAAGACTCTTATTATGGACAACGTTGCTCTGTTCTATACGTGATCATCCTCCCTCTTTCTTATCTTCCACTTTACCTGTGTTGTCTGTGACAGAGTTTCCACTAGAAATCTGAGCTCCTTAAATCTTTTAAAGTGCCTTCATTCCCAAATAAATGAATTATTGAATCTAGTAGGAACTTAGTTCCTACTAGATTCTCTTAATAAGAGATCCTAAACACTTAATTGGATTTGAGTCCAAACACATTCCAATAAACAATAAACAAGCAAAAGTGAGATAAAATACCTAATATTCACCAGTAAGACTCATTGTATGTAAACTTCGTTTTGTAGCAGCTAGTTCCTCATGAGACCACAAAGCTGGGAAGTTCCTGGGTCACCAAATCCAATTTCTTGATATCTTCAAGAGGTATTGGATAACTCTTTTCATAAACTAATCAAATTCCTTTTTCAGAAAACGAATTCCACTGTCCTAACTCTAATATTCCCCCCTCCATCTTATCCATTGTCATATCTCTAATTTCTCTTACTCCAAAATCTGATGACTATGTATTCACCTTGCAATTTTCAACCCTCAAAGTCAGTAAATAACTGATTGTTCCTTACCCACATTTAGCTACTTAGTACATGTATCTTTCTGGAGCATAGGTGCCAATATATTTAGGCCAAACAATCATACAAGATTTAATCTTTGTTGTCCTAAACCAAACCCTTTTACTTACTCCACTTAAAGACTGGTTCTCCATTCATAACATCACTGTGTTGGCCTTCATTATTTTTTCAGTTAGAATTGGTCTTTCTTAACTGTGGATGACAACGATGCTCTATCTGAGGTCTCAGGAGGGCTGTAGATGATAGCAGGATCTCTCTACATCTCCTGAAAACGGACAAGCTTTGCATTAGCCTTTTTCAGAGCTACATCACATCAGTGGCTCGCAGCCATCCAGTCACTGTGTAAGACATCCAAATCCCTTTACTTTTCATTAGTTGTGACTGATAAATTTCTGCCTAAAAGTAGAAATCCTTGTTATCGGTCCCTAAGGGCACAAGCCTGTACTTTGTGCTATTGGATTTTATTCCTTTTTTGGTACTCCAGCTCTCACAATCAGACACTTCTCCCAATAGTGTATCTGGCTTCTCCTTGGCATGGCCAGTGCTGCCGATCTAGTTTGTATTGACAAATCTCAGTGGTGGACCTTTTTTTCTGTTCTAAACTCGTTAGTGCTCACTGCTCTGTGTTATTTGTTCTGAGTCTTCGTTCAAGGGAACGAACGGTGATCAGTGTCAATAAAAGTATTGCCTGAAAGGATGCTCTTGTAACGATCTTGACTGTAAAAGTAATTATTGACTGATAGAGTTTGAGCAATACTTACACAAGGATTTCTGCCTGGTCCTTAAAAGGGGTGAGAAATGAGGAAAAGTGGCTTCCATTCCTGTTCCGGTCCTGACAGTGAATGTGGCCCATCCCCAAGGGAAACACACAGGGGTTTGTCTGGGCACACAGAGGCTGGCCAGATGTTAGGACATCCTCCAGGACAGGTGGCTGGTGCTCCATCTTAACAAGAAGTAAACAAGCCTTCTGCAAAGAAATTGTAATCTCCTCAAAATGACACATCTGCAAAAGGATGTAATTTACTCATAAACATGCACAGGGATTTGCAGATTACCTTCCAGCCCCACCTGTGGGTGGCTCATCATGCTGATTGCCTGTCTGCCTGGGGGGCTATTTTCAGGTTAAATTTCCTCTTTAAAATCTGGTAATGTATGTCGATTTTGTGTTTAATCCTATAACTTATTTGGATAATTATTAAAAAATTGAGTAAATATTGTTAACACAGGACAGTGCATATAAATTACAATATAGTTTTGTCTTTGTTGGATGTAAATACTGATATATAACTGATCCTGGGCAGTTAATATAAAGTACACAAATACTCACTAAAAAGCAAAGATTATATCATCCCCATTTATCACAAAGAGGATGCCTTTATGATGTCCATCTGCAGCCAAATTCTGCCTACATTCCATCTCAGAGCATATATATAAGTGCATTTCTCAAATTCTTTGGAGACTATAGAACTTAAATATGAAGACACATTACTGGTTTCATTAGAAGCGCTAAAAGATTTGATTTCAGAGACTGGATCTTTGTCACAAGGTAAATTATTAATGTTATTTGGCATCTAATTATTTCTAAATGTTTTTTATTGCTATATATTAAATTAGGGGAGACTAGAAAGGAAAGAGTACAGTTTGAAATTGACTGCCAACTTTTAAATGAGATTGTTTCTCCTGAGACTATGGTGATTGGAACTTGCATTAGCAGCTTGTAGAAGCACATATATTTCTTCTGACATATGCCATAGTTAGATCTTTTTATTGATGCCAAAATGCTTTTCTGTTTTAAAGTATCACCACACAGGACTCCTTTCTAGAAATTGTTTATATTGCAATTATGCATCTTGCAACACTCCAAGTATATATTACTGTTGCATTTCGTGGATATAACACTAGCTCGTAATATTGTGGGGTTTTTTCCATTGCTACTTGTTTTGCAAAAATAGAACGGTATGATTTGTGATTTTCTTTCCATTTACAAAATGTTTCATTATTTATCAGAATAATGAATAATAATCTCTTTCAGTATTTCTGTTGTGATACCAAACTGTACTCTCATGGTGATATTTGCTTATTGTCCTCCACAGAATAAAGCTGCAAATATTTGACCTTGACTCACAGATTTGGGTGGAATAAATACAAACTAATGCCTGAATAAAAACTATATTATATCTAAAAAGGCTACAGTCCAAGTCTTCAAACACTTTAAAATAACTCATTAACATTTTAATTTGTGTTTTCAAGGAAAAAACCCAAACCAACACAATGTCTATTGTAACATCCTTATTTGTGTTGATATTACCTTTACAAAATCAAAAGCTAGAAAGATCAAGTGAGTGCCTTAGGTTCTAAGAATATAACCTTGAGGAGAACTTTGTCCAGTATTTTTGGGTCAAACCTAAGTTTGGAGTTTGAACATATTCCTTTGGGTTTTTGGTACATCTAGATAATCTGTTTTAATCTGAAGTCAACTGACAAAGGACTTGGGTGCAAACCACCTCAAACATTAAGTCCTGAGGAGTCTTTTAGCAGTGTGATACATCCTCCTTCCTTGCCAGTCAGCAGAGATTATTAGACTTAATACTGCACAAAAAATGTGTGCTCAGTTTCTGGTTTGAAGTTGGTTTAGAACAGCCTATTCTGAAGCAAAAGAGTGGGTGTCTAACTGCCTGGAAAACTTGTGGTGTTGTGTCTTTATAACATAACCTTGATCCATAGGATGGCTTGAAGAGAGAATAGATAAACATGACTCAAATTGTGGAATTCATTTCACCTGACCCCAGTTGCCCATTCTGTACTTCTGTGCCTTTGAGGTATTCTTACAGAGTCCTGACACGGACAGGGGTAACAAAAGACATTTCTAGGCTGCAAACAATCACATCCAAAAATAGTCATCTGAAACAGGTTAGATGAATTGTAGAGTTGCCAATTTTTCTTTGTTGGCTATAAAGGGAGGAAGGAGAACATCCTTCTGAGGAACACTTTGTGATGCCCAATATCTGTTGGCAAATGTTCAAACTGAACACCTCCTAACTATACAGCTGAATTGTTCTTTAGGCTCCACAGAGTATTGACAAGACTTTTTCTTTTGATAGATGTTTATGCTCTTAGTGTCCATAAACCCACCTAGTTTAGTCACTTAAAGTTAGGTATCTAAATCTTGAACTCAGCTGAGTCGAAGGGATTTGACACTGCTGATTATAAAATAGGCACCTAATACCATTTGAGGTATGCTGGAATATCCCAAAAATCATAGAATGTCCTGAGTTGGAAGGGACCCACAAAGATTGTCGATCCCTACCCCTGGCTGTGCACAACACAACCCCCAAAAAATCACATCGTGTGTCTGAATTTGCGTGGGGCTAGTGGGAGAGATAAAAGGCCTGCAGATGGACCTATGTCCTCTGTCCCATGACGTTGTGGGACCTGACACAACAGACCCCAACATTTCAAATGGCAGTAGATGCCTCAGCTAGAGGCACACTCTGGGTGTCAGGATCTCACCTACCTGTGGCTGGTGAGTCACGGCAGGGGCTGTCTTTATATAAAAAGATGGGAAGTTTCTAATATTGGGAAAGAAAGAGTGAAAGACCAAATTCTGGAACACAACAGAACTGCCTGTCCGTTGTGGAGTCACCTCAGATGATTCATTCGGGAGGGGAGATTTGGGAGAAGTTTCTGTGGAGGGATGGCTCAATGTGCCAGTTTAAGTATAGCAATTCAGGAAAGAAAACCTTAATAACAAAGGACTGGACGAGAATAGGCACAGTCACAACAGCCTTGACAATTTGCAAGTCATGGTTCAGGTCCCAGCAGTCACAACATTTAAGAAACAACATTATAATAGAGTTAGTCATGTATGGGTGCTGCTTGTTTTTAGTGTCTTTAGTGGACCCAGGTTTCTCGCCTGTAAGATTAGAAGCATGTATCTTGAATGAAACAACATCTAATGGCATGCCTCCAGAAAATGGCACTTTGGGAAAAATGCACCCTGGAGTTTCCTAAAAAAATCAAAACATCAAGATTAACTTGTGCTTCACAAGTCTAATTTCCATTGCAATTACTCCAATGGCTGTTCCCACTTGGTCAAGTCAAGCACAGGCAGGAGTCTTTCCAAGATGCTGCCTCCTGGTTTGCACACATCTGATTTTGCTAAAGAGCTCTGTATTTTCCAGTGTCAAACCAGGACAGCCTGCCCTGCTGTCAGCCATGCTCCCCCTCAGAACAGGCAATCAATAGCTGCCGACTCCTTCCGTGCAGGGCTTTCACTGCCTCTCTCCTTGCACAGCCCGTGTTAAGTTCTGCTGGGGATGTGCAGCCTGATATAAAACTTTCCATTCAGATGAGCAGATTTGACGGATTTGTCTACTTATTAATAGACTAAGTTCAGCAGAATTTAAGATGCAAATTTATTCTTGGCCTATTTTCTTTTTTGCACTTCCCGTCTCTGTTTTCTCCCCTGTGCTTTTTCCCTGGCTGTTTACATTCCCTCATCTCCTTTGGTCCATATCAATAACATCAAGAATTGTAATCTTTTAATCTCCCACAGCTCACTAGATTACCTTTGCAGTGAGGGAAGGTGCCAGTGATGCTGGGAGCCGGCGACCTTTCCTCCTCACATTGCCCTTGTGGGAGGATTATTAATGGTGCCCTGAAGGAGAGTGCCAGGCCCACCTCCCCTTCAGCAGGTAGAAACCACATTTGTAACAGCAGAGACTAAACTCCTGCCATGGGGAAGGGCAAATTATAAGAAGCCAGTTGAACTTTGGTAGTGTCTGTACTGGCGGTGATTTTGCAGTGAGGGCAGGTCACCATGGCGGACATTTTGCGAGGAGCCATGGCCGCACCAGCAGCCATCTTGTCCTTGCTGAAGGGAGGACGGCTCTGTGCTTGGACCTCCAGAGCTCCTTTTCCACTAGGGCCAAGCACAGAAAATACACCAGTTCTGTCTCAATTCAGTCATATTTTTGGGTATGGTGAGAGAGCCTGAGGGACAGAGGAAGGTACTTCAGCCTGGTGAGGGAGTGACATGGGTTGCTGCTGTCCTCCAAGGGTAGCGAGAGAGTCACAGAACCATAGAATCATTAAGGTTGGAAAGGACCTCCAAGATACCTAAGTCCAACCTTCAACCTAATACCATCATGGTCACTAAACCACATTGTGAAGTGGTTTTAATCTTTGTTTCAATATCTACTCATTTACTTAACACTTCCAGGGATGGTGACTCCTCTGCTTCTTTGGGGACTCTGTTTTAATGCCTAACCACTCTTTCAGTGAAGAAATTATTCCTAATACCCAACCTGAACTTCCCCTGGTGCAACTTGAGGCCATTTCCCCTTGTCCCATCACTAGTTACCTGGGAGAAGAGGCTGATCCCCAAAGGTGCACCCTGCCAGCCTCTCCTGCTCCCTGAACTCCAGTACAGGAGTCTGGCAGTCTCTTGCTTCCATGCCAAAGATGGATCAGAGGACTGAAGGGGGCTGCAGGCATCTGCTGTGTGGAAACCTGTGCTGCTGGAGTCCTCCAGATATGGCAGCTGGATCATTTCTTTGGCAGGACACAGGAGCTGAGTCCTTCCCCTGCCTTTGTCCCCTCAGCTGTGGGAGGAACAAAGCAGGCTGAGCCCTGCCCTCCCCTCTCAGCAGGGCAGGTGCTGCTGAGCTGATCAGGACACACCTCACAGGTCTGAGGCTGAGCCAGTCGGGTTGGTTTTGCTGATACACGGATCAGAAGGACACAGGGAATTGTCATGGACATTCAGCCTTACCTATGAAGGAGCACTGATCAAGGCACTTCCCACCCTCCTCATCGGCTTTTAAATGAGATGGAACATATATAGTTTTAGGGAATAATAAAACACCCAAGCTCAGCTAAAAAAACTAATTACTGTTGGGAAGTGATGGGAAACTGCTGAAGCCACAAGGCCTGGACAGGGTGCTGGCAGGGAGATGCCAGGATGCTTGATCCACCCAAGTAAATGCACTCCTGGGAGCCAGGAGGATTCCCCACCCACAGTTCTCTGAGCCCAGAAGTAGGATCGAGTCCTGTGGTATGGCCAGGAGGAGGGATTTTGTTTATCACCCTCACAGCTTTGGGGATATTAAGACAAGGCAACACTAAAACTGGGCTGTAGTCTGAAATATTACAACAAAACTTTTTTCTGAGGAAGAAGAGCCTTTGCCATCAACGTTCTACAAAAGATTCTTTATGCCTGTCTGTTTTCTTCCTTCCTGTGACTCAGACACCTTCCTTCTGTTTTCAGCACTCAGTATCCATCTTTAGCCAATAAAGGCAATGGGATGTGGTGCAGCAAATACGTTATCATAACTCAGAATTACAAGGTTTTCCTTTGTTTCCCTTTTCAGTTGCTTGTGTGCTGCTACTGATTTTACAAGAACATGTTGACTCTTGTGAGGTTTTTTTGAGACAAATAAAACTCTTGTGGCAAAATGCTCTCAAAATATCTAGAGATGTGTGTGTTCTCCTCTACCATGATATGGCATCAACATTACATAAATTTGTTTCTATTTTTGTCAGGGAGTTGACAATAACGTATTTACTTCAATGGGTCCCTGTTCAAGATGCAATTTTACATTAGTTTCTCCAGTCTTCCTCTGAATGTTTTCTGATGCCCTAAGGTGCTTCAGCCACTTAATGACACAGAGCCGGCCAGGTTCAGTCTGTTATGGGATTCGTCCCCTCCTCGCTACCTGGATGAAGATCCCAACTTGACTGAGTGTAGTTTCCATGGTGGTAGCAGCACTCTGGTCTAGAAACTGCCACTCTGTATGCAGCTAAAATAATTTTCAAAATGCTTTTCCACACTTTCAAGCTATTTCATGCAGAACAGTGAAAAGCCATGGTTGGAAGAAGACAAATATAACCAGCATTTGCTGAAATTCTGCAAGTCAGGGTAATTGCCTGCCAATGCTTTGGCTGTCAGGGATACCCACTGACTCGCTGTGACCATTGTAAGATCTGAGGGTCACCTAAACTACTCCTGAAAGGTTTTTTTACCATCCAGAGTTCTTGAACAATGCAAATGTTTCCTAATAAATAGCATATTTTAGCTTCAAAGTTCTTTCCTTACCAAATAACGAGATCATAGAAGCTTCATTCTTAATGGACAGATTCTTTGTGCCTCTTTTATGCTTTGAGATGGATCAGCCGAAATAGAACATAAATATTGTGACTGTCCTTTGTTCACTTGTTTATAATGACTCTTTAGCTCTCCTAAGGGCTCGAGGTATACTTTGGAAAAGGGGTTTAATTGCTCACACTTTATTTGATGCATGTTGGGTCATGCAATTACTGTTAAGTAGGAATGCATGTGTAGGCACTCCTAAAAATAAATACCACTTTTTAAAATCTCCCAACTCTCAGTTTCTTTAATCAACCACTGAGGAGCAGTAGAGCTTGGGAGGCTTTTAAAATATTTCTCACCTTTGTATTTTGATTTGTGATCTGTAAAAATGTTACCTTTTTGATAAATTGCGTTGAAAAGAAACGTAACATTCTCTTTCAGTTCTCAAAGCCTTCCTTTTACCCATCAAACCTAGGGGCCATTATTTCTGTCTATATGCAAGTCAAAGAGAGGAGACAAACCAAAGGTAAAACGACTGAGTTTTGAAAACGTCTTAGGTTTTGGAATTTCTTAATTGTTTTTCACTTTCCATAAAAACCCTCTTTTTTCTCCCTGCAACTTTGCTATTTAAACATGGTCACAGACATATTTTTTTCAGACTCTTTTTTTGACTCAACCCAAGCTATTGGCATAAGAAGGCAATTCTACATTTTCTCACTAAGTAGCTACAAATCCTGTATAATTTTACTTTCATTTTAATCTTTAGGTCTGCATTAACTCACGTTTGTTCTTACTCTGAGGAAAATAAAGCATATTTCTGGAATTCAAACTTTGATCTATCAGAGGAAGAAATTTGCCTTCAGGTGAGTGGATATGTTATGGTGGCTCATAGTTCTCATTTTTGCTTTATGATTCGTGCTAAAATACAAATCAATCAAAGCAAGATTTTTTTATTCTTGACAGTTTTAACTCAAGCAAAGTGGGAACAGTCAAAAGATAAATTTAAGTACCATTTGTAGACTGACAAAGAAATTTCCTTTCCATGCAATAACTAGAGTTCTCCTTCAGAAAGTGGGAAGTCCGATAACAGAAGGGAAGCTCCTTGTCTCACTGGAACAGACTGATGCCCCTGCCTCTGGAAGGGAGTTTCCTAAGCTTCTCTGGGATGAGGTGTAGGAAGGGATTAAAGAAAGAGTGAAACTGAGACTGGCTTTTAGCTATTTTTTGGGGACTTTTTTCTCACAGAAATGGTGCAAGGGGAAAAGCAATGTACCTCCTCTTCAGACTCCATCTCTGACTTCTTAGTTCTTTTGAGAAAAAAAATCTTCAATATTTTCAAATGAAATTTGGCAACACGTCAGGACAGTAAAAACAGTAATCATTTGCTGTAAATAATAATAAAAAATATTGCTTGGAAATATCTGTCCCCCTTTTTTTAATTTGTTTGTAGAGAATTTTATTTTCTCCATCCTTACAATTTGGAGGAACCTGATTTTCTATCATTCTAAGATATTTGTTCCCTCAGGTGGGAGAAAATAAAGTTTGAAAATTCATCTTGGTCCCTAGTCTTGCAAGTAAACAGCTGAAATAGCCTGACTATAAAGCTGTGGTGTTCTCACTATCAGTTGAACTGAACTATGATGTGGCAACTTTGTACTCAGACAGACAGTAAAAACAGACAAGCTTTTGTAAAGAGGATGGAAAGATTTTGACTTACCTGTCTCCTTTACTAAAAAAGTAATGAGAGCACTGGGACAAGGAATTTGGACTGCCGAGACTAAGAAGAAAGGAAGACGTGGACTCTACAGTGTGCCATGGGCTCCAAAGCCACAGTGGTCTCAATGCCTATCTCAAAGATCCTACCTAAGGATCAATCTGTGAAATGGAAGGTGTCATTTGCAAGGAAAATAAATTTTGAATGAAAAAACCCCCACAACTGTTGTCCATTAATTGCATGAGCAGAGCACTCACAGGAGAAAATAAATAGATCCTGTCATACCTGAAATAGGAAAAGGGAGGAGGTGATGGTGGGATAGAAGAGGCAAAGTGATATATAAGACATGACACGAAAGCCAAAGTCAGATAAAGTGAAAGACCAAAATAAGAAAGAACAGTGACACAAAGTCATGGCACAGCCTTAACAAGCCAATGTCAGGATAAAGGATCATGGATGTTTTCAAGCTGTCTGCAATTTCCTTCAATAAATTGGCTTTAAAGATTTGATAGCATTTCCCACATGGGAAGGTCTGCAGCCCTATTAAGATGTATGGTATTGGTTAGCCACCAGTTCCAAGTCCCAATGTAATGTTTCCATTTCAGAGAAAAGGATCTCTTCTATTAGAAATTATCATTAATAATAAGATGCCTGTCAGTTGACCTTTTTTTCAGCAAAACTGTCACTTGCAAAATCTTTCTAAAAAGTCTTACATATGTCTCAAATATATCATTTGAATCTCCTTTCTGGGGCCAAAACCTCAACATCACATGTTCATAATTCTCATTAACATCAGTGGAAGCTTAGTGCAATTCCAAGGGTAAAATCTGTCCTCTAGTCTTCCAACTACTGCTCAAGTAGTATGTGAAAGTTTAGAGCTTTTTAGCTCATACAGTCAGAGATATTGTTTGCATTGACTCTTAGAAGCCCGTAGTCCAGCTTTTGACTCAGGGGAGGAGTATTGCTAAGACTTGACCTGATCATATGTTGGCTTTGTTTAAGTAAGTCTTCAAAACATCCGATTTTGGAGACTGCACAAACTCTCTGGAGGCTGGACAATCTTTTTGTGTGTTGCACTGCCCCATTGGTGAAGAAAACTCTTCTCCTCCTTCTCCTCCTCCTCCTCCTCCTCCTCNTCCTTCTCCTTCTCCTTCTCCTTCTTTCTCCCAACACTTTTTAATAGAGTTAAGAAAAAGATTAAAATTTAACTACTCATTTACATAGGGTAGCAGTGTAACTTGCCTTTGCTAGAAATATAAACAAGGGTTTATTTTGGAGACCACAAGTTTGAACTGAGCTGGGCTCCTGGTACTGTGAAAGTCAATGAAAATATAAGACACAATGCTTTAAAATCCACTCTGTGAAAGACTTGATTTGTAGTTTTAGCTTTGACCCAAAGGTGTAACTCTCCTTGAGATAAAAGGTCTGAATTTAGTTGTCAACAGGCAATTGTTTATAGGCGCTCTAGAAATGGGATTTTTCTGCCAGAGCATAGATGTTTTGTGCCCCTTGTGATGCCCTCAGGTTACCCAAGGCATCTGCACATTACAAATAATATACTGGAGGGAACCTACAGAGTGATTCAGCACAATTTAAGCAAAGTTCAGGTGTCCATAGGTGTCTACAGGTACAACAGAGGTCTTAATTCTTGCTGTAGTGAACAGAACTTTTGGGGATCATTTCTGGTGTGGACATATAGTTGCCCAGCTTATTTGAGAAGCCCAGGAGACGCCTGAGCTGTTTGCATAGGGTTGGAAGGTATAGATACCCATATTCTTCTGATCTGGCAGATGGAAACCAGGTGGAATATCTGAGGGCATCTAATATAAGCAGAAGCCTGCTGATTTTGGCGAGATGTGGGAAGTGAGGAGGAAGATGTTGGTGTTAGACAGACGTGCTGAAATCCTGTCAGTAGCCAGCTCTTGTCACTGCCTCTATATCATATAAACAGTTGACAGAACATATTGACACTTTCCAGTGTAAAAATTGTCTCAGTGTTACTGTTTCCCAACAGTTTAAAGTGTTGACATCCTAAATGGTGGATATTGAAGAGAGAGAAAAAGAGGATGCTGTGAAGGAAGGGGAGGCAAAATGAATATGGGAATGAGAATTTGTGGGCATAGCCTCTGACACATCTGGGAATGGAAAGTAATACCATCAGAATGAACTCTGGATGGTAGAGGAGAGGGACAGGGTTGGGAAGGTGTCTCTCTGAGCCCAGAGGCTCTGGGGAACATGTTGATATGTGGATCACAGCAGGATTGATGACATGAGAGCGCCCTGAGGAAAATCCATAGAGGAGATGGTGGAGATAGAGTCTGGAGGAGAGGGGCCTGCACTGGCTGTACTTTAAAGCTAAGCAGCACCAGGGCCTGTTCACTGGCCCCAAAGCCAGCTGGCACCTTCTGGACACAACCTTGTTGTTAAACACTCTCTGACTCTAAACAAGAAAAAATAAATTCAGGATTCCTGTTGGGAATATTCCTGGCCAGGGCTAGTTCCTGTGTCCAGGCAGCACTGGAACAATGCTAACTGACTGGTGAAAACACCAAGAGGGACTATTTCATTGACAGACACCTGCCAAGGCTCAGATCTCTGCCCTGGTATACTTACTGAGTAAATGATGTTTGTATTACCCATTCCCAACAGCTTTTCCCAATGGCCACTTTGGATGTAGCCCTGTTTTGGGTGCCAGGCAAGTCCAGCTACAGAAACAGGAGCTGCTCTGTGCTGATTGCCCTGGAGGCTGCAGAACAACCCTCACATCACATATCCCCTTCCTACCCACTTATGCTTGAACCACAGCTTAATTCCTGCCTGAAGCACTGGCCAGATTTCAGGTGTTTGCAGACCCAGAAAAGCCCTGAACACAGTGAAAGTCAGAACTGCAGCATCTGAAAATGGGAACAATAAGCACCATTAGGATCTACTTGTAACCTTCAAAGAGAGGGTACCAAACTATGCCTTGAAAGGTCAGAATTTCATACAGAGAGCCAAAAAGTTAACTATCCCAGACTCTACTTCATCATTTTTCACAAAATGGATCTTTTCAGCATTTAGTGGAGAAGTTTTATTTCAAACAGGATTTTAATATTATCAAGTGTATTCTTTTTTTTATTCACAACAAAACAAAGTCTGATTCCATAAGATGATCTCAGATATTTAGACCAAAAAGATCTGTGGCTTTTAGGAGAGTCTGGTTTCCAAGATCTGAGTCAATCTATCAGTAAGTTTACCTGTAATGGTTGGTCTGTGACAGTCCTGGAGAAATGTCTAGGCAGGAAGCCAAACAAGCTTTCATCAAAACATTCCCAGATTCCTGGACCAACATTAGCCAGAGCTAAACTGTCCTTACAAATGGTTTGATAGTGACCAGATGACAAATGAAGTCAGAATATCTGAGTATTTCTGAGTACTTCTGCTCCTTGTTAGTAAATCCACTCATGTCCTTCCCAGGTCCCTCATTTCATTCCACCCATTTTCTGCACAGAAAAAGAAGTGTTGCCTTTCCACCACTTTGTTTTACTTCTCCCTGGCTTCCCAAATTCCCTTTTCTCTGATAATTTTCTGGATCTTTTTTAACCCCTCTATGTATCCTCAAATCTACTGTCACCAGAATTCTTCATTTGTCTAGGAAGAATCCATAGTGAAATCACAATTCCTTTAAGCTTCAGTCTATATGAATTTTCAGGATTCCGAAGCCATCTTCGTGGTTCCAGAAAAAAAACAGTGTCCTTGGTCCTCTGCTGGGTCATTTTTTGGTATTTTTAGAAGTAGAAACAAGGACAAAAGGATGTCTGCTACAACCAAGGCTGTTGCTCACACACCATTTCATTGATTTAAAAAAAATCTGAACTACGTCAAGAGTATTATTTATTAAACTGGAGTAATTTCTATTTCTCTGTCAGTTATGGTTGGTGGCAGCAATTGCAGATAAAGGCAGCACTGGCCAGGTATGGCATGAACACAGGAGATGATTGCAAAGCTCAAGGCCAGGGTAGGACATCACCTTATGGAGACTGGAGGTAGTGTGTGGGCTTAAAAACCAGATCAGGAGAATAGCTGGACACTTTCCTTCTGCAATGAACCCAGCTGGGTCACATAAGGGATTTGCAGCCTCTCAGCTGATTGAACTTTATCTTGTTTTGTCCTGAGGAGGACAGATTCCTTATGTAAGCAGCAGCCCTGGAGGTGATTGGGACATTTGTAAGGGCATATCATTTGTAAAAGCCAAGCCAAATTTCCTCTTCTTGCCTCAATTTATTTGGGTACTTACAACAGGTGCATAGATTGTGTATGGTCTGACTTTTTCTCAAGGTAGCTTTCACGTTTCTTGCCTTTTTTCAGACCTGAAGAGAGGTTTAAATATCTGAAAGTTTCTCAATTTTACTGCAGTTAATTGAATAGAAAACACTATCTTCCTCTACCATTTTCATCTCTCTTATTACCACTAATAAACAATTACTGGAATAACGTTTAAAAAAACAAAACAAAACAAAACCACCCCAAAACCCACCAACATAAAAAACCCCAATGCATGTTACCTTTTATCTATTTCAGAACTAACATTTGTCCACATAATGTATCATAATTCCCTCTGGAGCCATACTTTAATTCTTGGTACCCTTGCTCTCCTCTTACATGCTGAGTTTTCTGATAAATTGCAGATCTACAGTAAAACTAGTTTTTCCAGTCTCAGCCAAAGGTCTTCTTACTGTTTATCACATAATTGTGTTTTTGAGAGACACAATCCAAGCCAGAGGCATGGCCAAAAGGAGAAAGCTGATGTCACCCTGACTACTGCTCAAAAAAAGGGTGTAATGGTTGATGGGATTACTACACCAATGAAGCAGTGCTTGAACTTAGTTCAATAAGCTGAAGAGAAATATTTGAATTTCTGAAAATCACGTTTTGAACAAAACCCAGAAACAAAAGCAGATGAAAATGTAGTGATTCAATATCTCCTATTTTCCAGAACCTTCAGTTTGATGGAGATGTCACTATTGTGTCTGAACCAGAATATCAAAGGCAGGGAGCGAGGATTTGTGCACAATCAAATCTCAAAGTATCTTAAATATTCTACAGTCATGAAGCTCACTTTGCTCCCCTGAAGTGTTCCCTTATGTGGATCAATAATTGTTGCCCTTTGGAAGTTCTTTCCACTTTTTTTTGCTTCATTTCTATAGCAAAACTGAAGCCCTGCAAGCATTTAATGTTTACATGAAAGCTTATTCCCATAATAAGTTGTACAAACTGTACAAACAGGAGCAGCAAATTCACATCCCATATTTTTCCAAGGAAATTGACATTACATTACCTGTGCTCAGCCCTCCTGGTATCAAACCCAGCTCAAGGCCCCACACTTCTATTTTGCTGCACTGACTTTAGAGGGCATTCAAGCAGCCTTGCAAAAATGTTCAAATTTCACTAGTTGTCTTATTTATAACACATTCTTATTCACTATATTAATGCGTAAGAACCTTGAAGAATAGCTAAGTAGATCAGATCACTAACTCCTGTGAGCTAAGAAAATGAATTATTTTCTCCTGTATTTTCTAATTTGACCACCTTGTTGGCCTACATAAAATTTTTGCCTGATTTTTTTTATAGTCAACAAGGTCGGGGATAACTGAAGCCAATAAAAAAGGAAGCAAACAATAGTGCAGCAATAATAGTTAGAAAGATTAATGCTAGTGCTTGACTGCTCCCAGCAAGATTAATTTTCCTGAAAACATTAATTATTCCTTTTCCTAGGTCCAGTGAAAGTTGAGTAAATGTTGTGCTGATCAACCTTGAAGGTTACAGAGGTTGATGCAGCTCTCTGATAAGCTTGTGTGCGTCTAATCTTTGAGAAGATCTGAAGTCTCCTCACTGGAGGCTCTTGCTCTTGCTGTTGGGGTCCCTGGGATCATACAAACATAGAATCCTTAATGTTGTAAAAGAGTTCTTAGACTGTATTCACAACCCTTTGGATAGTGTCCACTGCTCCCCCTGGATTCATTCTTCCCCAAAAGGTGGATTTTTCTCATCTGAGGTGGAATGACTACCACAGAACTTCCTATACCTGAGATTTAGATTAGATATTAGGAGAAAATTCTTTACTGTGAGGATGGTGAGGTCCTGGCACAGAGAAGCTGTGGCTGCCCCATCCCTGGAAGTGTTCAATGTCAGGTTGGACAGGGCTTGGAGCAACCTGGGATAGGGGAAGGTGTCCCTGCCCATGGCAAGGGGTTGGATCGAGATGGTCTTTAAGGTCTCTTCCAGCCCAACCCATTCTGTGGTTACATGATTCTATGAACTCTCCTGGAATCCTCTTTCCAGGCTCTAAGCAGCGTGTCCTTGGGGAATGCTGCCCACCTGCCCTGCCTTAGAAGGAGCTGCATGGCCAAGAGCATTGCACAGATCTCTGCTTGCAAAGAGGGGCTGCGGTGGCTGCCTCAGACACAGAGAAATCTGCGCTGGATTTTGGCACTGTGCAGGAGCAGAAGGGTGGGCAGCAGAGTTCTCCCAGCCTGGCAGAGCAGCCCATGCTGTCAGCAGGGTAATTCTGCACAGAGAGCTGAGGTCCAGCCCAGACACAGACCTGATCTGGCCAGGCCACACGGTGCTGCATCTGCAAACTCAGTGGTTCAGACACCGCTTTGAACACCTCTTCACTCTGCTGCAGGTTGCCTGGTGTCTGTTTTGGCCCAGGAAACCAGCACCTGGAACGCTGTCACTACACACAAACACTCTCCTATTTTGCCAGTGCTATCAGCTTTTGTGATTTTGTAACAAACTTCCTGATATTTACTGTTTTCCTTTTGTTTCCCTGAAGGTCCCATTTTTTGATGTCCTGCTGCATAAATAACTGAAAGTTCATTTTGAGATAAAATGCAGTTTTCTGACATGGGGAAATATTTGAAAATTGAGTTCCACAGAGCACCAATCAAGTTCAAACAAACAAACAAACAGACAAGCCACACAAAAACAAAGCCCCTTGTATAATTCCAAATAATAAATAAAAGTGATTCGTGTTTTTCAGGGTGAACTAGATCATGATACTGTTCCTCTCAGCAGTCTTGCTTTTTGCCAGTGATATGCTGCTCTTTTCTCTAGCAATTACAGGAAAAAGAAAAAGAAAAAAAAGCCACTTTTCCTTCAGTGACAGACCACAAATCCTGATGTAGCATTCCTTTCCAAGGTTAAATTCATCAATTCTTCTCACTGTGATATTCCTAGCAAGAGCCAAGGGCATAGAATTTCCCAGAGATGGACCTGGCTGCCCTTCATTTCCCTGCGTTGCTCTTCTCTGTGGCTCTTCCCTATTTATCCCTCCTGCCCTTCTGTCCTCTGATGGTTCCAAGAGATGTTTCTGGCAGTTGCAGGAGGTTTGGTGCCCTGCAGTACGCAGGGACAGGATGAAAATAAAAAGACCATCTGCTTTCAGCAGCTTTGGTCACTTAAGCAATGGTAAGAATCCCTCCCTCCTGGATCATCGGAAAAGGAAAGCGTGGGAGCTGGAATGGGTGGGGGATGCTATTTCTGCCAGGGTTGGGTACTGAATGTGTGATCACCTACCAGGACATATGGCAATTACTTCCTGCAGCTCATAATATCTCACATGAATCTTTTCTTGTCTAGAACCACTGATCTTTTGACTCCTTCCATCAAGGAAAATAAAGGAGAAGATCACTTTGCAGCTGCTCTCTTCAATCTCTACTCAAATGCTGATTGTGACTAAGTAAGTTTACCTTGTCAAAATGCTTCTGAGCATGGAAAAAGCTGCTGCCAATATTTTCCTGGCAGCATCTGAGCCTTGCCCTACCTGTGCTGGGGATTTTAGGCTTCTATCATGGTAACCTGAACAAAGGGAGCACCAGTTGGCAGAAAAACTTCTAAACTTCACTGGTATTTTTTTGTTTTACTTTAGTGATATGATTTGCTCTTCCTTCCTTCCTTCCTTCCTTCCTTCCTTCCTTCCTTCCTTCCTTCCTTCCTTCCTTCCTTCCTTCCTTCCTTCNAAGCAGCCTGCCAGTTCATAATTTCATAATTTCACACAGGTATCATATCTCTTCCTTCTGTAATATCCCAAATTTAAAGGGCTTTAAAACTGATGGAAAGGACCAAAGCTTTACACAAAAGGTGTGACACCTTTTGAAATGTTAATCTGAAAGGGACAAAAATTCTCAATTAGGAAAAAAGTGCCAAACCCTTTGGGTATGATCTCCTAATTAAAGTTTGTTCCAATGACATTGTTTTGCATATTTTGCGATTGGATCTGATGCTGATAGATTTGGGATAGGGTGGAGTTTCTGATAAACACGGCAGAAGTGAAATAATTTCCTTCCTGCATTTGCAATTTAAATAAATCTCAGCAGAATTAATTGCTTGTGGTACAAATACTTTCTTTCTAAGTTGTAACTGGTTTCATGAAGGCTGATTCCCATCTCAGCTGCACACTTTCTCCAGCAGATGAATCTCTATGAGAAAAAATTATTGGCAAACTTCATTGTTTGTACCAACGAAATGAGAAAAATAGATCTTTTCTCTAATATTTTTTCTCGCTTTTTATCTTTGTCAACTTTGAAACTTTTATTCAGGTGTTTCAGTGTTGTCTCACCTGTTAGATGGAAGCCTATAAAGGAGCTTGAACCATCCCCATCTGAGCCCTTCTAACTGATCATTTAGCAGAGATAAAAATACAAGGTAATGAACCAATGTCCCATTAGTGACCAGCCAAAGTCATCAGCTTCCATCAACAGCTTAATCTCATTGTAAAAGAGGTGGGGGTGCCGCTGCAATATGAGCCATTGATAGGTGCTTTAGTGCACATCAGAGCATGTTTACTGGAAGAACATTAACGGAAAGAGAACCAGGCTGTGAGCATTACAAACTGACTGGAGGCAAAAACAACTGCAAAAATAAAAATCTATAGCATTTTACAGGAGTAGCTGCACCTCAACAAATAAATCCTTTTTTTTTCAGGCATGTACTGAAGTTTTTTACATGTCTTCCCAGTGCCTGCAGTCACGGCCCTTTACAGAGCTCCTCTGCTGCCCACTCCCTCCTCCACTTCTCTTCCCTGTGCACCTCAACACAGATCACAACTGTTCGTGTCAGGAATTTCTCCTCTGAGGCTCCAATCTTTTGGAATATCCCTCCTCTGTCTCTGCCTCATTGACTTGCATTGGCTCATCAAACGTCCACTGAGAACAAGTATCTGTTTCCTTTTCTAAATCACCTCATTGTTTCCTTCCTCTCAATGATGCTTTACCTCTGTATTTAATTAATTACGTTTGGTTTTTGAGGTATGGTTCTTCCACAGGATGACATATAAAATGAAGCCTTTTAAATGAATGTAGTATGTTTACAGGTGGAAAAAGAAGGATGGTAAAAGCTTCAGTTTTGGTTTCTGCAGAATTCCAGCTGCATTTCTGTGGAGCAAGTGCACACTTTTCCATCCGGTAGAAACTGGCAAAGAGGAGAAGGTAGTCTGGAAATATTTTCCGTGAATTTTACATGTTTCATCTCACCGGATGTAGACACCCACATTTATGACAAGTGCTCTCGCCCTGGGCTGCCTCTATATTGAAACATTTTTAGAGCAATATCCTTCTCATTCTAAAGCAAAACAAGTCAGATTAAGTTTCCTAAAAGTACTTTTTCTTTTTCTTCCATTTAATGATAAGAAAAGACCTAAGTGTTGACTTACTCCAATTTGCACATCTGCCCTGTAGAACTCCGGACTTAAGTGTCTTACCCACGGCACCATTGTGTGAACCATCTTCCTCTCCAGAGGGAAAAAAAATCATTAAGAGGAATAGAAAGAAATACAAGGAACAGCTGTACTAAGGAGTTATTAAAATGAAAGCTGAGAAGCATCTGGGAGACTCACAGGTCGGACACGCTGAACCACGCACGAGGGCAGTGACACCTTCACTGCAAAAGCTTTGTTTGCATAGCGCATCAAGGGTAGTATCTGCCTGAGTCCCACGTGGGAGGCACTCTGGGCTGTGAATTTCAGCTCCTTGTTTGCATTTCTGAGAGATAATGAGGAAGGAAAGATGAAACAAGTTTTCATAAAAAAAGGCAAGAAGCCCATGTGGCCTGATTCATATTTTTAATACAAGGCATGCGTGCTATTGTAGAACTCCTGATTAATTACATGTTTTCATCTAACTAGCAACAAAAGCTTCATGCTGGGGTGAAGAATAGGATGAACAGTCTCAGTAAAGTTGTGGACAAATTTAACACATGCAGTTAAAGTCAAATCTGCATTCCACCAAGCCCTGTGAAAGAAAAAAATAACCCTCAAAGAAAACCCTTAAAGACTTCAGGAGGCCTTAGTGTTCCCACTCTCTGTTTAATTGTGTTGCCCTCTACCTAAGTATGTCCTAGAAATGTTAAAATGCTTAGAAGCTTCTTCAGCCTCCAAAATGAGTCTGTCCATATTGAATTCTGCTTTTTTATGTCTTCCTCTGATATAATTCTGAATCAGGGCATAAAAGCTGCAGCCACAGATTCTCCTGGAGGATTTGACAGAACACTGTGAAAGAACACTTGGTTTTGTCTTTATTGCACCACACATGAGTGCCTCCATCTCGTTAATGCAGGAAATGTGTTATCTAAGGGAGAGGAGCTTGGAAGCTTGGAACATCAGTGCTGTGCTTTAGAGCCCCTTTTTTTTTTCATTTTTTCTATTAGATGGCAAGGCAAATTAAATGTCTCATCATGATGAAATAACAGATTCTCCAAATGCGTCCATTTGGCCAGAAAACTGTGTATTTTTGTCAGTGCACTAGCCTCAGTCCCACAAGGGGACTGACTGGCTCCCAAGCTGTAATAAAGGAAGTGACAAGCTGGGTTAGTTGTTGCTGGGCTCTTCTTTTGGTGCTGAAAGCATTTATTTGCTTGCTTTCACAGGGGATCTTTCCCTGAAAGCTTTTCCATCTAGAAGCCTGCTCCATCCACAGCAATGTTAGCTTGGAAGGAGGCAAAGGAGCATCTGTGCTGTTTCCTGCCCCTCCTGCAAAACTGCTCTTATCTGAGTCAGTGCTTTGCCCTCCTCATGGCCTTATTCTGTTTGTGGACTCCCTCACAGCTGAGCTTTCTGCAACATCTGATCAGGGATTTTCTAACACTGCTACTAATAGCTTGTGCTCATGCCAATGCTTCAGTGCCTGGTAAATTCTTGAATCTGAAAACTTGTGAAATCCCACAGCGAGCTCCTAATTCCACATCCATGCACTCCCTTCATCCCTTTCTTTCCTCCGACATCACTTTTTCCACTCCCACATTTTAGGTTGCCTCTTAAAGCGGGAGTACCAAGCCTGCCAGGGTTCAAGAAATGTTTGGACAACATTCTCAGGCACGTGTGGGGATTCTTGGGTTTGTCCTGTGCAGGGACAGGAATTGGACTTTAATTATCCTAATGGGCCCCTCCCAACCCAGGATATTCTATGTTTCTATGCTTCAATGTTTCTATATTTACAAGGCCCATCCACCGAAGAAATAGGATGCAAAGCTGCAGGAGGCTTCCTGTCTGAGACACTTATTTTTCTGAGAGTTCTAAGCTGAGGAACTGACATAAAAGCCATTATTTTGTCCTGTACTCTCTCTTCCACACTCTAGACATTATTTTTTAGCAGCAGCCATGTCATGTCTTGGCTGGAAAAGAGCCACAGCCTGTGCCTCAAGGCCCCACTAAACTCTATCTCCACCAGGATCCTGCAGCACCAGTGAGCACAACCAGGGGTTGAACAGACCTGATTTCAACAAGCTGCTCTGTCCTGCAGGGACTGGGCTATCAAATCTGAACATCCTGCTCTTTATCACTGAGATAATTAGGGCAGGCCTGCCCCATGGGTGTACAGAAACTTGAGCAGCCCTGCAGATGGAAATGCCATTGGCTGAATGCTCAGATCTTCAACAGCTTCGGCACCTCTGCACCTTGTTCCAAAGCATGGTGTAACTCAGCCCTTAATGAGAGGGAAGATAGATATTTGAAGGAGTAAAGAGGAATCTTAACAAAGTTTTTCAACCCTGCTTCTCTGACACAGGGTCTCCCTGGCACCTGTAAGTTCTCCAGAATCACTATAACACTCTGGACATCATAAAGACCCAGTACACTCGGCTCTGACTGGACTCAGAGATGCAGGTTTGTTTTGAAATTCATGAAAGCAAAATATGCTTGTTCTGGAAGGAGAACTCAGGCTCCCAGTTCCTCCCACCTCAGGAGAGGAGAGCAGTGCATTCAGGCTCTCCATGATGAGACCTGTCACAGGAGGATGGAAATCTCTAATTGGAAAGACAGGAATGAGCTGGAACAAGGCATCACTTAGAAAGGCACCATAAAAAGACTGGAAGACGAGGTCAAGGTGAGGTTTGAGCTTTGGTAAAAAAGAAGTAAAATATTCTAGGGTGCCCCTTTTCTTGTCAAAGTGTACTTCTCTCTCTCTTAAGTGCATTTGAAGATTATGTAGTAGAAAAACAGATCTGAGAATAAATGATGTCCTTATCCTTAACACCCTTGTACTATGTTAAATTCATCTCCACTTGTTTTTTTTTTTCCTGTGGTACCTAATTCATTATTTAAATATAAAATGTTAAATAAGCTGGGGTTTTTTTCTGCCCTTATGCAAAAGGGCCCAGAAAATCTGCACAGAACAATGAATGGTTTTATTTCTCCCCACTGCATTTTTTATGTTCTCTTGGGTAGATCCACTCCTGGCTTCCCTCAAAAACTTCAATTCAATCTCACAATTATATTTTCAAGTTAAAAAAATTTTATACTTTTATTTTAAATTCCATTGTGCATCATGATATAGAAGATAACAAAGAAATAAAGGTGAGAAGGATGGATGATGGCAATAGGTTCAAAGTATCATTTGATGAAAACTTAGCTGCATCCAGAGGTACTTAGGTGAGGACATACCTAGAAGAGGTGAATGTATTGACTCCTTACTTTTTGCATTATAAAGTGCTGAATTCTGTTTTCTGGCTTATCAATTTACCATCAATATGTAGGATGGATATAATTTAGAGCATAGGTTGGACTGTTCCTACTCTTTATATGAAATACACATTGTGTCTCTGTCCTGAAACCCGAAGTTATTAGACTTGATTTCACTTGGATTAACTTGTTAAAGCAGCTTTTGTTGTTCACTTTTCCTTAGATAACATCCAGTTTCATTTGATATGTATCTAATTAATGTCTATAAAATTAGCTGAGTTCTGTTCTTCAAAAGATTTTAATTTAGATTAATTTGTTTCAATGGAATTGATAATTATTAGCTTGTGTGGAAGATGATACTTTGTTTTGTCCATAGGCAAGGAGAAAAGGTCCATCTTATGGAAAAACTTTTAATAAATATGAAAAGAAACACTGGGAAACATTTAGAATATGGTATTTCACTAAGAAATATCACTAAGTGTTTGGCTATTTAAACCAGGCCATCTGTGTTTACTATAACTCCATCAGATTCTATAATGTCTTTATTAGATCAGTCTTATAATATTTACACAAAATCTTGTTTTTTAGAAAAGGACATAAATCTTCAGAGGCTGCAGAAACTTGGTGAATGGAGTTAAACGTTCAAGTTGCTTTGATCAAATGAAATGGAAGTCCTTGCTCTTCTGTCCTCTAAAAGGGTAGTAAAGTGGTTGGGAGCATTGGTGCATGTGAAATTTTTACTGGTTTATAATGCACTTCCTTATTTATGGTGATGCCAACTTTTTAATTTTGGGAGAACCATCCACTTTTATGGTGCTATTGACCATCATTTTTCCAAAACTTGGCCTTATAAATCCTGGTGAAGCTTTTATATAAATCTATTTAGAAATTTTAATGACATAGAAAGCTTCAATGATGAAAAAAGCATTCCCTGCATTTAATATTACTGAACACAAGGGTGCAACCATTAATCCATTCTCTTGAGCTGTCTTCTTCCATGCTTTTTTGAAACAGGGGGAATAAAGTTATTTCTTTAACAAGATACTGTTGACAGCCAGAATGAATTACAGTTACAGTTATATACCATGACTCCAGAACCCTCCTCTTCCTCCCAATGCTTTTGTCTTCCAGCTTACCTTGGCTCACAGGCCATTTGCCATGGACTTAGGTGCATTTTAGGGTTAAATAATATATATCAATTTAAAAACAATTCCAACCTTGATTATGGAGGTGGCAGTACTAAAACTCCAATTGTATATACATATATATAAACCCCATTCTTTCCCATCTGTACCGAGCATTGACTTTACTGAAATGGTGGCCCAACAGTGTATTAATCACTTTAATTGTTCTGACTTCATCTTGTTAAGTTTCTTAATTACTGAGAACTATTTTTACTAATAAGGAAGTAAAATAACCTGTGTTATGTAGTTGACTCAAACCTGAAAAAAGTGCTTAAAAATAGTTTGATTAAAAGTGGAAATTTTTGAGTGAGATTAAGTATGATATTAAGAAGATTAGGGCTTATTTGTTTGTTTGTTGTGGGGTTTTTGGTTTTTGGTTTGGTTTTGGTTTTTTGGGGCATTGTTTTGTTTTGTTTTGTTTTGTTGTTTTGTTTTGTGCTGGGTTTTTGAGGAGAAATCACTAGGGCAAAGCAATGGCTCCCTTGGTCACAGCTTTTGTCATTCCAAGAGCCAAGCATATACTCTCCATCTGCAGAATTTTTGTTCCATGCTCAAGACCAGAAGATAAATTGGAATAAAACATAGGGTAAGTTTATTCCCTGTGGACCAGATTCTGATCCTTTACTTCTGCAGAGCCCTCCATCATCTTCTACTCAAAACTACTGAATTGTCATTGCTACACAATTTTATTGTTCAAAAGTATGTTTATAAACACACAGAGAAGATGTTAAATACAAATGAATTTAACATTTTTTTCCCAGAGATTTTTTTTTTTAAATGTATCTAAGAAGTTTGGAATTGTCAGCCCCACTTGTCCTTGTTAAAACTTGATTTTCCTGTTGATGGAGGCTGGTTCCCCCCTGCATTTCTTTACAAGAGATTTCCATAAGTATACTTCAGGAAATGACAGATCCAGCATAAAATGTCCTATGATGACAGGGGAAATTTAATTTTGCCACGCCACTGATGTCAAGTGATGTTGTTTCTTAATTTCTTCTATAGCTGAAATGACATGAAATTAAATGATGGCTACAAGGGAAGGGAGTGGAGGAAAACTGTGGAGGAAACATTTTGGAGAAGTGAGGTACGAGGATGAGTGAGGTCTGTGTCGTGGAGGAGATAAGATGGAAGAGAGGCACTAGGCATGTCTAGATTTCTGATGGCTAAACCTTATAGTTCAGGTGTCATTAGGCAAGACTTCTTGTGCTAAAGTAACCATAGTCCAAAGAAATGGGTATTTTTTTTCTTGAGCATTATTCCAGCAAAGATCACTGTGAGCTCTAATTAATAAGTAAACAGTATGTTCCTCCTATTCTCCCCTGGCTTATGGTAAAAGGAACACAGCAGAAGGCATTTTTCCTAATCTAAATCTTATGTTGCCATGTTAACTCCATTTAAACATTGAAATATTGACTGAAGAGAGTTTTGAGTTAAGAGCAAGAAGTATATAATGGTGTGTTTAAAGAAAAGGCAGGTTTGATGAGCACTTTTCAAGTATGACTTTCTACCGTGAAAATGTTGCAAAGTATTTAAATAATGAAACTGGAGCAAGAATTGCAAGTTTATTTTCTCACATTCTCCCCATATCCCAAGGCAATACAGATGTCACATCTTCACTGTTTCCCTGCTCCCTAAAAATTACATCGGCATTAAAAGGCAAATGTCTACTTAATATTTATACAAAGAAAGACACTGATGGGTAACATTTCATCTGAAATGCTTTCTCGTTAGAGAAATTGCATTAGGAACATAACGCCTTGCAAGTCTATCTAGGCCAGAAGTCTAATCAAATTAACACCACTTCAGTGCTAATGAAGACTGGTAGTCATTCACCTTAATTAGCCATTCTGAATAAATATATTTTTAGCACCATGCCATTTATGTAGCTCGGTTCCACGATCCTGTCCAACCTCTCATGACCTCAGCGAAGTTACAGAGGCAGAAAGAGCATCAGCAGAGGAAGAAGTTTTGATGTCCCCCTTTCACTCTTGACAAAATCCAGGTCATGTCCTTGGTGAGAGTGTTCCCAATATAAAACGCAGATGATCCCAGTTATAAGCTGCTATATTTGAAACACTAAATGGGACTTGCAGATTGGGGTCTGCACATTCCCCGTGGGATCTGGAGCTGCTGGGAGCCACAAATCCCATTGTACAACAGCAAGAGAGATGACTGGAGAGTGTGCACAGGGATTGGACTCACCTACCAGTCTCTTACTCATTTTGAATTTTCCTTTGGAAATGGGAGGTTTGCTGTATGTTATAAAGCTGTAAATGGACACCTTGTATAAAAAGAAACATCGTGCATATGTATGTGGGTATTTGTTTTACAGCAAGCATGCCCTAGGGGGCTCCAGACCATGGTTGTTACAAAAATGTTTGAAAATTCATAATATTTTAATCTTGGTGAAATTTAGCTTTTGTTTGATTATATTAAATTATATTTGGATTTTCTTTCTCATAGATTCACAGAATGGTTTGGGTTGGAAGGGACCTCAAAGACCATCTGGTTCCAACCACTCTGCCATGGGCAGGGAACCTTCCACTGGAGGAAAAGACATGCTACCAGTTCTATTTGAATAAAGCACAAACCATGCAGGTTCATTGCAATCAATTAGAGGAGCATTTCAGTTTACTTAACAACTGCGAGTTCCATTTTAGCTGAATTCAGTCCATACAATTAAGATGAAATGAGGTGTTCAGTACTTGCTCAGATTCAAATGCAAATAAATCCCTTTAGCTTTACTAAGAACTTGACAGGCATTACATGGAGAAAATAGGCTTGAAACAGTTGGAGAAAGGTTTGCTTCACCCCCATGGTTGTTCCTTGATCTGCTCACAATTTTTAAGACAGGAAGAAGACAGGCCGGGGATTTCCCTGTTTATGTGTTCCAGAGGGAAACCCTTTCAATCTGTCATTTTAAGCAAATGCTCTGCTGAATGTGGATTTTTCTTTCTTCAGATAGGGATTTGACATTATTATGAATTAATGTCACAAACCCAGTCTCTCATTCCTCCTTCTTTATAGGGAATACTCTTTTTTTGGAAGAAAAATCTTTCAGCTTTTGTAACTCAAAGGATGATTCTATAAATCCTTTTTTCACTGTCCTGTATGTATCATTCTGTGCAGATGCAGTGATAATCCTTAATGTACGGATATCTTCAAATATATGGACAAGATTTGCTAAAATAAAAGAAAAATATCATTATTTAATGATTTGGGTTCAGAAAAGGAGAAACCTCCTTTATAAGTTTTCTCTGGCAGTAGAGCAAATTATGATTTTCCTTACCACAAACAAATCTTCCCATGGCAGTCATTGGCAGCAATTTCAAGATATATGTATTCAGATTGCAGGTCCAACATGAATTTAGACACTAAAAATGACTCTTCAGGAAAAAGAAATGCCTGGGGAATGGGATGGAGATGGTAGAGGTGCTGCCATTTCTGTGTGGAATCTCTGAGCTTTTGACAATAATATCTTTATTCCTCCCACAGTGATGAAGCAGCAGAGCAAATGGAGGAAGCTCTTCTGTCAGACTGGCTTTCAAATTAAGGAGAGAAGGAAATCAGTGTTTCATGACATTAAACCGGGTACTATTCACTGCTCAGGCAATTGTCCTGGTTTGCCCCTACTCTGATGCTGACTCATTCTTGCCCCTTGAGTCCATCATTGCAGACATCTCAGGATTATTCAATTCCTTCAGACACCTCCATGACTAAAATTTGACTAAAGTTTGCAGATAACTCCCTGTCAGAGCTTTTACTCTATGGTCCAGAAAAGAAGCCATTTTAAGTGATGTCTTGTGCCTCTAAAAATTGGGATCCTCAGTTATCTTATATTTGTCCCCTGGCTTTTCTTCCCACACATTTGGGAATTGTCACACCGAAACCTGCATGGCCTCCACTATGTGTGAGTGCTAAAAGGTAGAAAATTTCAGGTAAAATCCATATTTTTATCCACAAACATATTTCTGCTTCGTTCCTAACACTCTGTATGGTTTCTTTATTTTTGCAATTGTAATGTTTTAAGGAGGAAGCTTAATACATATTTTTAGGTCCTACAAAGAACACAGAGCTGAGAATCAGCCAATGTCTGGTTAAAAAGACTCAAGGATTTCTATACAGTGGTAGTTTTTGGGTTAAAAGTGAGTCAAAACTTGCAAAGAGAGGAAATACCAATTCTTAGACATTCTTATTGACAGCTGGAAAAATAGACAAGCTTTTGCTTTCACTGGGACTTTGGTTCTAAATCAGAACCAGAGAGCCTCAAGCTAAGCAGAGTTTGGAAAACTGCTCTGGATATAACTTAATTATGTTAGCTGATTAGACAATTTCAAAGAAAAAAGGCAGTTGATATCTGAGCAGAGCAGGGTACTTAATCAGAACAGAAGTAATAACATTTGTAGCCCCTGTGGTTAGTAGAGATAGAAAGGCAGGTAATTATAGCACAAAAGCTGGTGACTAGCTGGAATGAGATTTGAGGGAAATTACTACGTGTCAGATCGCTGTGTCTCTATTGATACAATTATTTTTGACATCCAATAGAGTTATGATTGTGTTTCTAGGCGTAGTTCTGAAGATCATTTCTAAGTCTTTCATAAACAGGATGGAGAAATTGTACACATAGAAAATACCTGGAGGTAACATAGTGTTCTTTACTGGATCATTTGCATTGACCAATTCCACGATGGTGCACAGCCACAGCTTGGATTGACCCTTGTCATTTTCATGAGCGTCATGATGCCATGAAGGAGGTATTTCTCATTTGGAGATTCATTGTTTGTTCATATGTGAGGTGTTTGAGGCCTTCATCATCTCAAAGGTCTTTTCCAACATAGTTGACTTTGGGATAAACAGTTTGTATTGCATTGCTTTTTCAGAAACCAGTTCTCCAGGAAATGTGTCCACATTTGTCTCAAGCAACAAGAACATTTGATAGATAAATTAGCAATCCTTCCAGCTGTGGGTTCATAGCACAGCTACTTTAAAATAAATCTTTCCTGTCATTTTAGTGTGTTCTGGTTATTTCCTATACATATGGATAGCACAGACAGGATCTGCAATTTTACAAACTTTCTTCTACTTGCAAAACTTCTGAAGCCTAATTTCCTAAAATTCTGTGCATTGTGCAGTTCTCTGCTGTTAAATAAGATTCAAGCATGTCCTGAGTCTCTTCCACTGTCCAAGGTCTTTGCATCTAAACTGTACGAAAAATATATCTTCTACTGTAATCTTCCCTATGAAGCGTCACTGACAGAGACATTATACTGGTGCTTTTTTTCATGAAAATTCCAGAAGACTGATGTACCTGAGGTTTTTGGTCCTCTGTCAAATTTGTGTGAAACTGAAGATCGATTAAGGTTAAAATAATGGGACAAGCAGCCACACAAACACTAACAGCATGGCTGCCTTTTCTTCCTCCCTCTAAGAAAACAAACTAACAATCAAACCACAAGATTTTATCTCTGCTTCATAAAAAATGCCTCCAGCTACAGGGGAGAATGGGGCCTTAGTTACCAGTGCTGTCAACTGAAGGAAAACTTGATCCAGTTCCCACTGACACAATGTGATAGATTGTAAAACAGGGATGTCAATAACCAAAAATATTTGCATGGGTTTGCTTTGGAACCTGCTGAGTGGCAGAACTTGGATCTTATTGAGAGCCCCTTGAGAAAAGGTGCAGGAATGGTTGGGACAGGGCATGATGCCCTCCAAGTTTGAAGGGCAGGTGGGTGGTTAACTTGCCCAAGGGAAGGTTTAGATTTGATACCAGGAAAAACACATTAGCCAAAACACTGGAATAGTCTTCCCAGGGAAGTGCTGGAGTCACCATCTCTGAAGGGATTTAAAAGATGTGTAGATGTGGCATGGTTTAGTGTTGGCTTTGGCAGAGCTGGATTAATGGTTGGAAATGATATTACAGAGGTACTTTCCAACCTAAATGATTCTACTCTATAGAAAGGCCGAGTCCTCAAAGTAATAAAAAAATCCAAACTCTTGGTATTTCAAGAGTCTGTGTCATTCAGAAGTCTCTGCAAATCAGGAAGTGAAAGGCTCATCAGTGCTCCCAGAGACTGATCTGGAGCTGAGGATACAAACAGAAAAGACTGTTATGAGACCCCTGGAAAGAGGAACCGACTCCACCCTGAAAACCCAAAATAAAATCTCTCAGATCAATCAGGACCAAGCTGTGTTTGGTAGAACAGAACTGGAAAATAACACCGAGAACCTTCTAGTTATGGTCCTGAGTCCGTCTGCTTTGCAGAGGTAGAAAATGGAATTCAGCCAAACACTGGCTATTTTTCACACTGCTGTATCACAAAGGAATTCCATTTGGTGCCTTTCACTGTGCTGTGTTATAACATGATGGAAGAAAACACACAGAACCCCCCTCTTCTTACCCAGAGAACTTGCAGATGAAGAAGAAGGTGGCAAATAGTTAAGGAACAGATATTTGGAGAAGGTAGGGAATACAAGCACTGGACTGCAGACAGAAGTAAAGTAAACAAAGATATGGGTGTCTGGATGTGGGAAGTTTTATGGGTCTTATGGTGAAAGAAATAAAGGAGACCAATGAAACAATGTGAATATTTACAGATAAATCCTCCTGAAGGGGACTGTCACGACCTAGAACATGAGAAATCCCAATGGTATTTTAAAAAAATGTATGGCACAGCTTTGTTTTGCTCCCTATCAGAGAACAGTCAGGTGGAAAGTGTTAGTTATAGAGATATTAAGCTCTTTGTTTATAATTTGTTTATAATATAAGCTCCAGGGAGTCTGACAGATACTCAGATTTATGTATTTATATAGATACAAAAATACAGAAACAGCAACATGATTTGGAAATCCTAGACAAAAACAAGCCCAAAGAGCAAAAGAACACCAAGAGATGTAGATAGAGCACCAAAAACATGCATTGCTTCATAGTGTTTAAATTCTTCTTAGCACTCTGCATGCCACTAAACTCTCTTCTCAAATTTTTCAGGCATTGACGCTCTTGAGGCAGAAAAACAACTCACATTTTATAGAATGAGGTCATTTCCTTTAAGATATTTTCCAGAAAAACTGATAATCCATGGATATTTACAGGATTCTGCAGGTTTCTCCTCATAGCCCAAGCAGCTCCCTGCTCCTTTGGTATTACAAGTGAAGGATTCCAAATGCTACAGGAAGGAGAAGAGACTGCAAGGAGCACACAGACCATGTCTGAACTTGGCAAAGACCTTTTGCATAAGGTTGCTTCCAGTCTAACACTTTTGTGAAAGGGAAGGCAGCATATACTTCAAAGAGTTGCTCTTGCATGAGTACCCTTATCAGAACTCTTTGTGCAGCCATCTAAAAAATTCCTGTGAGGATTACAAATTCTTCCACTGAGCAGCAAAGCTATTCCGTGTTGGGATAAGGAACCAACAGCATATTATTTAGAATGAAAATTTGAAACAGTAATTGCATCAGCCAATTTTCGAGTGGTCCCTGGGGGTGAAAAATAATGTTGCAGTCACTCACTAAGTAACAAGATATGAAAATCAGTCTGCATAACTTATGAAGAAGAAAAGGACTCAGTTCATTAAGTGGTTTAATGGCAATGACCTGCTCACCCCTGCCCCTTCAATAAGCTACTGGCTCAATAAATATGCAGTCCTGCTCTCCTGCAAAGAGATGGCTCATGAAGGGAGGTGGTCATCAGAGGAAGCAGCTTTGCACTCTCCACACCTCTCTCAATCCAAACCCCATGACTCCTGTCCTATTTCATCATCTGCTGGCACTTGCCTGATGTCAGAGCCCTGAGTGCTTCCCCTCCTCCCTGGGGTTTGGGTGCTGGGGCTCAGGGCCCTGAGGGCAGAGGAGGGATGTGGAGATCTCCTTCAGAGAACTTTGTGTGGGAGCAGCACAAGGGCTGAGCCAAGCTGGGGTTTCTGTTGACCACCTTGCTGAGCCTGGCTCCTGGAGGGCAGGACAACAGGGAAGGGATCTGCCCTTTTTGGGAGCAGCTGAAACCTAATCAGAGTGTTCAGCATTTACAAAAGGAGGAATGCAAAAGCTATTCCACACAAATCATCTACCTGTAGAGGTGCCTGCAGGCACGTCAATTTAAAATCCTCCTGCCTCAGATGCAAGCCCAGCACAGTCACTGCTTCAGACTAACTTAAGCATTTCTGAAATTGGTTAGCTATAAAATAACTGTATTTCATGGTACAGAGCAAAGTTGTGATTAAATCACCTTTGGGACTGTAGCCTCTTGGAAAGCTCCCCTGTCATCCTGCAGTGTGAGATAGTGGTCTCATTTTGAATTCCCCTGGCAAAATCACGTTTGCACATGTATGTAATGGAGCTGGAGAGGGAGAAAATGTTTCAAATTTGTGACTGACCTGGCAGGTGCCCAGTCAGCTGTGACAAGGAGCTGCAAGGGCAGTTATTGCAACAAGTAATGCTAATATTCACTTAGGGAAAAAAAAAGTAAGAAAAGAAAACCCAAATGGAGAATTACTTCAGTAGGTAAAATCAAATTATTAAGTACAAACAAGGGACAAAAACTGGATTTAAATGTAAAAAACAGTGAGCTTCTTTGGGGCTTGAGTCTCACAGCTGAATCATTTGCTTTCTTCATATGCTAAGCAATATTAAAGTCACTTGAAAGGCAAGATAGTTTAAAAAAACCCAACAAAACAAACCCAAATCACCTATTTGATCCTTTGGGGTGAAAAAAGAACAAAACTAATTACTTCATCATGAGTCACATAGCCTGTGTTTCCTCTCTGGATGCAGAATCTCTAGGTGCTATCTCAGCACTGGCAGAAAGGTTTGCAATAAGCTCTGAGCAGACCAACCCCCACACCAGCCACGGGTGCAGTGCAGCCCATTTATCTCATGGCTGATGGGACACCCAGTGTGGGTTATCATCCTTTACTCATTCTTGGAAAAGATCTGGGAAAAAAAAACCCTAATTAGAGCAATCTAAGTGTCTAATTGATGTGCATGCAGGCATAAGAGTTAAACAAGTGGATTTTACCTGTTCTGGTACTTTGAGCAGTGCTGGGGCAAGGGCACAGACTACAGCTGATGATGTGGTCAGAGCAGCCCCTGTCAGTGTCTTCACTGAACAAACCAGAATTATTTTAGGCAATTCCCAGTCAATTCCTGCGACTTGGAACAGGCCAGGTCCCATTTCAGAATGGCCAGCTGGCTGATGTGTTGGATGCTACAAAAGTTTAACTCTGTGGATGAGGCCAGGACATATCATTTGGCATAAGGACCAGAGGATGTCCCCCAACATTGTTTATTTTATGAGTACACCTTGAGTGCGTTTGGAAACAACAATTTTTTAGTTCCATTCTGCCAGCCTCACTTGCATAAAGCAGTATTTTGGCCAAACTTCCCTGCTCCTCATTGCAAAATCCCAACCTAAACTTGTGTGGAGTATGTTTTCTTAAATATGCCAAGACATTGTATCAATATATAAACACATCTATCTTAATGACTATCAATATTCACTGACCTCAGTGGTTATATCACCTGAGGAAAAGCCAAGGTCATTATTTATTTAGTGACAAAATCACTTCTCATACTCTTGGATGGCAATGAGTCAGTGAATCCTGTGTCATCTCAGACATTCACTGCTACAATTACTCAGCTAATCCAACCAATCACACAGGTTGCTAGTAAAATTTTAATTCTTGAATTAATTCTTGAAAGGAGCAATTACATTAGTGGCCCCAGGGCAGCAAGGATGTGAAAACTGAGAGGTGAAGTAACACTTATTCACCAAACTAAAGTCAGGATATGCTTATTTGCCTATGTGCCTCCCTGATTAACAGATTTCAAAACACCAGTTTTGCTGACCTCCAGGAACAGAAACTCACTGGGTCAAAAACCAGGCCTAATTTAAATATAAATTAAGTACGTATAAATTTTATCTCTGTGTACAAAATTATATGCTGATCTTTATAACTCACTCTTATGCTGTACAAGAGTTAATTGGAAGTTGCAGGGAAAGAGCCAAGGAGTTGGACGGAAATGGGATGGGTTTGAGGTCTACTTCTGGTCAGGCAATGTTTATCTGTATATCTTTTCATGAAAGTCTTCATTTTCTCTTTTCTTTTACCTTTACCCATCATATCTAACTGGTAAGTTAATTTGGGATTCATCTCACCTATCTTGCTGCCTATAATGCTGACATTTATATCTGATCTAACCCCTCAGGCTTCCTCTTTAATCAATGGAGAAAGATGGGTTCTTTTAGTTTGCATTTCATTTGAGCTATTTTAGACATCAGCAAAAGCTGATGAGATAAATTCCCTCCTAAATATGCTTATTTCTCTCATTTGAATATGAAGGAATTCTGGGATAACTGCTGTGGGTGGAAGTGTCCACATTTAATGGAATAAAATGAATGCCTTTGGAGCCAGCACTGTGCAGTATCAGCATGTAGAAAAGGATGATGGAGCACCTTTCCTATGAGGAAAGGCTGAGAGAATTGGGATTGTTCAGCCTGGAGAAGAGAAGGCTCCAGGGAGACCTTATAGCACCTTCCAGTGCCTGAAGGGAGACCACAAGACAGATGGAGAGAGACTTTTTACAAAGGCATGAAGTGTCAGGGCAAGGGATAATGGATCTAAAGTGTGAAACTCTGTTTCTTTGTGTTTATTTTTTTAAGTCAGGCGCTGTTGAGGGGCCACCATCATCACATTGGATGTGATGCACACCAGTCCTTGCCTGGAAGCTAAAGAGGGAGATTGCTCTAAGCACAAGCATCTGAAACCTGCTGGAAAACCTGTCCCCTTGGCAGTGCTTTGGAGCACGGGTTCTGTGTTCTGCCATCAGCCTCAGTCCCAGTGGTCTCGTTTCTGTGGCAGTGCTTTTAGAGGTGATGTGTATGAGGAAAAAAGTGAGTGTGAGTGGCATAAATTTAGAACAGCTGTATTTTTCAGTGGTGACTTCCCAAAAAACTGTGCACTGCATCACATGAAATGAAGGAATGGGACTGGACCACAAGGTGCTGCAGGCTGTGTAGCTCAGCCTGGGTTTCTGCTCTCCTCCCCCACATCCCTTGCTTCCTCTCAAGTACACTTTAGAGGGTAGATTGATAGCACAGCTACCTGTGGGATTTGATTCTAGATGCATAAAAGGCTTTAGGTGTCTGAATGTGGTGAGAGAGTCTGTATCTGCAGGCTGCAGGTTCCACCTGTGCTCCACAGGCAGCAAGCACAATGAGGAGGCTCTCAAAATAGCTGAAAATCTGGGGAAGGGACTTGTGCTCCTTCTTCCTGATGTTATTCCTTGACTTTTCATAGGAAATTCAAAAGAATATGCATGTATTAAGACATTTGGCTAATCTAAAATTAAGCAGGTTAGAGATTAAAGCACTCAAAATATGGGGTTGTTCTGTGCTGGGCCAGGAGTTGGACTTGACAAACCTTGTGGGTCCATTCCAGCTCAGGATCTTGTGTGATTCCAGGAGATCATACACACAGGGAAAAGCAGGTGGAACCACAAAGGATGAGGATGGAAGTGTGGTTTAACCAGGGTGGTTAAATCACTAAGCAAGGAGGGAATTATCCAGGTTTCTATTTCCCACACCAAGGAAAATCTCCCCAGTTGCTTCAAGTAGGTTGCACAAATATTTTTTGTTTATAAGGCTTTATTTTCTCTGCACAGAATGACAGCTGATTCCACAGGTGTCCTGTGACTCAGACTGGCAAAAGGTAATTTGTTCATAAACTCAGGATTTTAATGCACTAATTTCCCCGCTGTGATTTGTAATACTGCATTGTTCTGGTTTTGGTTTGTCTGGTAACCAGAAAGGCCTTGGAAAAAGAGTGGAGAAAGGCTAAAGGCTCCTTTTAGGTATCAGAGACGCTGCCTTCTATTCATGAGGAGAACTGCACTTGCATGATGTTTGTTATGAGGAAAAGGAAGATGTTTCTGTTGTACTGAAAAAAGAAGGGGGAAAGTCCTTTTGAAAACATGATTAAAAAAAATCACTTTCTAATTTCACCATTAGCTGGTAATGAACAACCACACTTTCACTGCTCTAGTTTTCTCATTTTAAAATGAGTATTATGAAACTTTCTGCATGGAGACTGCTTAGTTAATTGACATTTGTAGAACAATTTCAGATCCTTGGAGAAAAAGGTCTGGAGAAGAGCTAAGCCTTATGGCAACAAATAGCTTGCAAAACTCAAGATGGTTCCTAAAAAACTCTATGCTAATGGAATAAAAATAAGGCCACACTGAATTTGTGTGATAATTGCAACATGTTCTCCCCCATCCTTTAACACTATCTGTAATAAAATAGACAAAAGGTACAAACAAAGCTGGGAGGCTCTGGAGTGTTGGGTGAGGGAGAGAAAGAAAAAGCTCTTTTCACAAGGGATTGGGTTTAGAAGAAGGGAAAAATCAGTTAACGAAGGCAGAAGAGGAAATAAAGAGGTTGGGAGCTGAATTCAATGTGGCCTTGCACTGTGCCTGTGCTCTGTACTTCACCAAGGAACCAATGTATGTGTAGGTACCAGCCAAAGTATTGATTCCTAATAATGAGGAACAGAACAGGGGGAGGGAGGCTAAAACTGACTCACTATTTCCCAGGATCATGTGACTTTCTATTTTATCACAAGGGGAAGCTTCTGAAAAGAGTGAGATAAGAACAAATTGAACTGTTACTCTCGATTTGTAAATCATTGCTTCACTCTTTCCACGTAACAGGGATTTTGAGATGTTTTAGGTAACAGCAACAGGAGGAGGCTGCAGTGATGATGAAGATGGAGGATGCATCCTCTTGATAGTGTCTGGTTTGCTTGCCTTGATGAGCCAGATGTTCTGTCTTTGACTGAGCTGCAACAGCACAGTTTGCTTTTTACCAAATGAGCTGTGATACCAGATGCAGCTGGTCAGCATGACATGAAATTTGCTAAATGACTGATCTGATGGGTAATCAAGGAAGCTGCTGAATTGTGCTGGAAAGCAGGTGGGAGATGGCTTTTCTGTAGTACCACATGTAGTGGGCTCAGATTCTGAAAAACTCGCTCACCATTCATGAGTTGCTAAAAACATCCCAGAGCAGTGAAGAGCAGCACTCTGCTGCCCACAGGGCAACAGCAGCCCCCTTCCTTCTGAAGTCTGCACTGCCAGGGGACAAGACGTTTTCCTGGAGCTTCTGGATCTACACCAGGCAGCGCTGTGACATGAAGGCATTCAGGAAATTGAGTGTGGACACCCTTCCGTCCTCACTATCTGCTCATCTGATGAACTATTTTCATTTAAAAACCTTGTCTAACCCTGTTGTGGAGAAAAATAGGCAGAACCGGACTAGAAGAAAATTTGGAATTTGCTGGGAAGGTGTGAACCATGGTTTCCTCCTGCCGCAGGGACAACTGCTGTTGCTCAGTGCCGCAGAGTAATCCTTTTCCTCCCACTCTCCAGGAAGGCAGGATCAGGAACAGTGAAAACGCTTTGCATCTCTGCCAGGGATGAAGAAACAAAGGGGAATAACAATAAATCCCTCCAGCACTGCAGCTCCTTGTCTCTGTCTGTCAAGGCTGGTATCAGATGAGATGTCACTTACCTGCATTTTGAGGTCAAACACAGTCCCAGGAACACACATTCCTTGCCCCTCTAAGCTTCAGTGGCCCCACTGCTTTAAGGGTTAATAATTGCAGCAGCCCTTTCTTGGCTCCATGACAGTGCAGACTATTGTGATATTCTGCTCCCAACACTGCCTTCCTCTTCAGCTGTGAAATCCAGAACCCTTTACCACCCTGGCTTTCATGTCAGTCTCTCTTGACCTCCATCTCTCAGAGTGTCTTTATATTCTTGTATTCCATCTTGTGTCCATTGCCATGTTTCTGCTCAGGTTTTCTTCTCCCTGCAAAACTCCAGCCATTTCTCCTGACGGAACACAGAATCACAGAATCAGCTGAGTTGGAAGGGACCCACAAGGATCATCGAGTCCAACTCCTGGCACAGGACCATCCCCGAGAGTCACACCCTGTTCCTGAGGGCATTGTCCAAATGCTCCTTAAATTCTGTCAGGCTTGGAGCTGTGACCACGTCCCTGGGGAGCCTGTTCAGTGCCCAGCCACCCTCTGGGGGAAGAACATTTTTCTAATATCCAACCTAAACCACTCCTGACACAACTTCAGACCATACCCTCACTGGGTCCTGTCACTGGTCACCACAGAGCAGAGATCAGTGTCAGCCCCTCCTCTTCCCCTCATGAGGAATTTGTAACTGCAATGAGCTCTCCCCTCAGTCTCCTCTTCTCCAGGCTGAACACACCTAGTGCCCTCAGCTGCTCCTCACACAGCTTCCCCTCAAGGCCCTTTACCACCTTTGTTGCCCTCCTTTGGATGCTCTCTAATAGCTTAACATCTTTTTTGTATTGTGGTGCCCAGAACTGCACTCATCATGGCATTGATTTGTTTGTGCTGTCATCGTTCCTGTTCTCATCTTTCTGTTTCTTTCTATATTACTTAAATTAGAAGTTTCTTGCAGCAAGGACTTTCTTTTCATCTGTGCTGAGCATGGCAGGCGTGGATCCCCTTTCATCTCTTCTCACTTTTGTAGTAAAACTCCTTCATTCTTAGGTGAGATGTTTGGGCAAGGAAGGATTGAAGTCTGCAGTAGCAAGACCTGTCTTCTTGTATACATGGGTGCTTTCAGGACCAGCTTCCAGAGTCAGAGCAAAATTTCTTTTCCTTTAAATTGCCTTCACCTAGTTTAAATGCAGCACATTCACATGACACTCTTCATCCCAAGAGCATTTGTAGCATTTCCTCAGAGGCCTCTCTGTTACGCCAGCACAGCTCTGAAATTGTCCTACTAATATCAGCCCAGCTAAAATTCAACAGAACTAGATCAGGGACTGCATGTGCAAAAATAGTTTGCCACAAGTTTGCAGTTGGATATTTACAGTTCTCTGGAAACGTCATCCTAATTCTTGGCAGCAGTCAAAAAAGCAAATAAAATGTTAGAATGCATTAGAAAAGTAATGAAGAAAGAATCAGAACAGATCATTATGCCACTGTATAAATCTATGCCTTGCCCACATCCAGAATACCAATGAGCCCATCCTGAAAAGGAGATGTTCAGACCTGGAAACAGTAGAAAGATGGGACATGAGGATGCCTAGAAACACCAAAAAAAAATGTTATGCAAGGAGAATGAAAAGTGAAAATGTATGAAGAAGAAATGGCTAAAAGGAAAATATGATGGAGGACTCTGCAATAAGGAGTGCTGTAAAAACATTGAATTGAAAAAGAAAAACCAAATTATTTTTATTTCAGAACAGTTAAGGAAAACCTAATAAAATAACAGTGCTTTTTCACCTAATGCCTAATAAAACCATGGGCCTTAATGTTGGAAAATAATTGGGATGCCAAAAAATGGCCTAGAATGTGTTCCTGTGGCCTCATTTTTGCAAGTATGAAGAGAAAGTTGTATTCCAAGAAGCAAAACCAAAGATTGACAGTTTCCCAACTAAAACAGAGGTAAAATTAAGACAATTATTTTCTGCTGAAAAATAAGTCCAAAGTCTTTTGCTTTAATATTTGAAATTTCAAGCTACAACCAAGTGAAAATGTGTTTATGGGGGAGTATGGCTAAGGTATACACTATTTCGTTATTAATACATAATTTTTTCATGCTAGGAGGAAAGAAGCCCAGAACACTTCTGAAATTTTTAATACATAATGGATGTGTCTCTTACATATTCATCTTCCTATACATCCATGTATAGGTAGATTTATCTTGTCTTTCTCCTCCTTTTCCCAGCCCATACCATACACTCTGAAAGGAACTGCTTGGGAGGACAGAGGTGATACCCTCAAACCCCTCTCTATCAAGAGGCAGAGAGAATCCCCTTCAGCTGAGCAGCAGGGAAAGACTAAATTACTCCACGGATGAATGCAAGAAGAGAGGGTTTGATTGCAGTGGAACATATTTTGTTCCAGTACCAAAGCTCTTCCAGAGCAGCTGTTCAGTCCTCGTCCAAGCCTCAGCACTGCCCACGTCTGAGTGACTTCCCCCAGCTCACTGAGACCAGCATCTGCCTCACGAAGTTTGTTCCCTCAGGCATCCTCTATCAGGTTTTTTTGTGTGTGCCATGTTGGTTTTTAGGCAGAAATTGTCTTGGGTAGGTGTAGACGATGTTTTTTTAGGTGATCTCCTATGGCATCGAAGATGAAGCCAGGCATTTACGATGTCATATGTATTCAGAGGGGCAAGGAACAATCCAGACCTTCTACTCATCAGTGCTGTCAGACCCAGGCACCTGCAAGAAATGGATAAAGATCTTCTTTTGGAACCTTTCAAATCCTTCCTTCATCCCTCCTGTGGTTCCCTCCGGGAATCCAATACATATTTAGGAGGAATAGTTGAGAAAACAATGCAAATGCATATGCAGACCGTTTGAATCAAAGAGGCAAACCAGATGCTGCATCCTGTCCCTGCACAGAGATGAGCTGAAGGTGTTCAGTTTAGGCTCTGTATCCAACTTAAGGCTTGAGGCTTTGTGCTGCTCCTTGTTTTGAGATTTTTCACATCTTTAGGATGTAATACGCAGGTGGTAATGGGAAAATCCCTCGCCTCTAATCAGGAAATAGAAAAGCTTGGAGCCAAGGGAAAGGGAGATTAGTGGGAGTTCTGACACAGATGTAGTAAGGGAGTGGGTAGTGTTTGATTTTCTGTTCTTAGAGTCTTTATTTTTGAGATAAGACAGTAGCTAACACACTAAAATTAAATTCTGAGGGGGACTCTGTGTTTCAGCATCTTCATTAGTGCATAGCTTTGGATCTAAAACAGGCCGTGGGTGTGGGTGTTTCTTTCCTATTTTAAGTTAGCAAATCCCTTAGGGCCTTCCCTGTTCTGTTTTAAAAATAGCTGATTATTTCTTAGTGGTACAAAACCCTCTGGAATTTACCAACCTCAGAGCCTTGCAGACCCCCAGGAAGTTTTGGGTGCTATCTTTGGTCTGGGACCACTCTGTGGGTGGTAAAGGGCTTGTTTGTGATGCTGCTGTTTGGGACACACTGATCCTGTTGGTAGCAGTTGTCAGTAGGAGACTCGTGATTTCTTCTTCCCACTGACAGCAGAGTCAGAAAGGGGCTCTGGATAGCGCTGTCTGAACCAGGGTCTTGAACTACAACATCCTAACACCCTCATAAGCACAGGTCTATCAGCTCCAGGTGGTGTGAGAAAGGACCTAGCCAGGGTCAGGTCAATACAAATAGGAGCCTTTGTGATTAATTTTGGTGTCTGGGCTGGTACTTAGGTGGGAAAATGAGCATTAGTCCATAGCTCTGCTCGTTCTGTAGTGCTAAACAGCTCATGCTTTCCCAGTGTAGAGAAGGTGGGATGCTCCTAGAGGGAAGCCTGAGGGTGCTGTCTGCTTTCCCTGTAGCATCTGTCTCTAAATTCCTTGAGTAGCTGCACACAGAGTGCATGAGACAAGAGATTTTTTTTATGCACACTGGGTAGTGAAGAGGAAAGGAGCCTGGTCAGCCTGCTTGGTTTCACTGATGAAAATAAGTCCTGGAGTCACTCCTCTGAGATAAACAGCACGGTACAGTGACACTGGCCATACCTCTGTTCCCATTCTTTGAGGTGCTGCCTCACCCCCAAAGCATGGCTGGGAAATTATCATTACAGCAGCATATGCAAGTCAGTGCACAGATGAGCAGATGCCTTCTGATTTCTCTCTTCCAAGGAGAATGACTTTTATTATCAATCGGGTAAATTAGGATGGGCTCACAGAAGTCTCTTGCTGGAGCATGCTGCTGGAATTCTGCACAGTTTATGGATCAGTAACAGGCCCATCTATTGTGGAGACAGAGCTGCTGTTCGTGCTCATTAAGTCCATATCCTGAGCACCTTCATGAATGAATAGGGGCAGCTATTGTTCCCATGCTGTGGTCCCTTCACAGGAGCAAATGGCTCAATTAGGTTACGTCTTTTATTTCTCTGATCAAAAGCAATGGTCCGCAAACATAATAATGGCCTTAAACTTTCAGCTTGAAAATTTATCCACATTTGAATAATAGGAGTCAGAAAACCATTTTAAAAAATTTTTGCTTTATATTCAGTGGCTGAAAAATTAAACAAATTCTCACATGCCTGCAGCTGAGCTGGGTGCCTTGTGATTTCAGTCTAGCATTTGGGAGGATAGATGCACCACAGGATCTGCTCCTACTCTGGCATTAGCCCTCGGAGTCTTCTGAGAAGAACAGCTTGTGCACTTTGCCAGGTGCTCTGGTACCTGACTGCTGCAGGAAGCTCGTGCACACAAAATCATTTTTGCTTCTGGTTCTGCAATGCCAGCCTGCCATCTGGTTTCAGTGTAGTTATTTGCTGCATAACTAGTCAGAGAACACTGCTACTGAAACAATTACCATGTGAATGCAAACACAGCCTCAGCTTTGTTTCACAATCCATAGCTACAGGAAATGCAGATCTACAGTGCACAAAAACCTCCCTCCTTAAAGGGGGAACACTTCTCCCCTCCCATATCTTTGGTCTTTCCCCAGCTGTTACTGTGAATTCCTGCTCTTTTGATCCCACTGCTGTCACCAAACTGATGGCTCAACCACTCTGCGCTGCAGGGTTTTGCCCCTCCTTAGACCCTATTGTGAGGGGGGATGCCTTTTCTCTGACTGCCCTTGCCATCCTCAGTGAAGGGGAGGAAAAAAAGCCTGCTACATCGACATCTTCACTGTGTTAATCCTTCCCTTTCCATGACCCTGACCCATTTTTAGGATGGGTAGTAGCTATCTCCGTTTGAGAAAACCTCTCAAGACTGACACGCTTTGAGAGCAGAGCCCTTCTAATTACATTCCTCACAGGATAACCATCCTGAAGGAGTTGCATAATCCTCCCTTGCACTGTCCTGCTGATGAGCTGCAAATTGACACTATGTAAAAATAGTCGAAGCTTGGCCTCCTTTCTTCTTTTAAAACTGTTTTAGAGAGCTTCTCTCACTTCAGAGCATCACTTACAGATTTGGTTATTTGCATGTGGTGTGACTTCCTTTAAATTCTGTTTTATTCATATCTCTCTCTCTTTTTCCTTTGGATGCCTGTAGTGTTATGTCTGGGTTTTACTGTTTTTGAATGTATAGAAAAACCTGTCTGGCTGCAAGGAAAAGATTCTTCATTTGTGTAAGATTCCTTCATTCAAAGTTAGCTCCTATTTACTGCAGTTTTATCTTATCAGTAAAGAACTAAGAGCTTGTAGAGGACCAGGTCAGGAAAGGAGGATTTTTCTTTATCACAGCCTTAAATATATGTTCAGGATTGTGATGAAGTCAAAGAATAAGGACTGTTTTCCTCTCTGGAATCTTAGCCTAAACTAAAGTCTGTGATACTCAGTGGACTAAAGTGGAAGAAAAAGATAAATAGCAGGGCTAAAATTTTAAGAAAAAGTTGAAGGAACAGAGATAGTATTTGACTGATACTCGCTATGATGCAAACCTTTTTTCTGGGGCAGACTTCTTGGAGTGAGTGTTCAGAATGAATGTTGAAAATACTCTGCAAACTGATGAGTTTCTGTCAGGAAATCCTGCTGGTTATGACTGATAATAATGAAAATGTGAATCATTTTATAATTTCATATCACAGATTTCATTCATACAGTCTGAGTAAGCTGAATTTTTCTTTTTTTCATTCCTTTTGCATGCTCACATTTTTAGAATAACAAAGACCATAGAAGCGTCTGGATAAGTCGACACTGAGCTAATTAAATCTGTGAACGAGATCAGAAATGCATTTGTGAAAGATTCTGTGTAAGCGCAGAAGATGAAAACGTCTTTGCCCTGACATGAAATCAACCTCCAATTAAATGGATAAGATAAGGCAATAAGTGGAGAAGAGGTAAATTTCAACTTTCACTTCTTACAAATTATGAATTAGAAGATTTATCTGAATGACTCAGATAAACAGTTGAGTCAGATTAGTCTAATAAATCCCTTTACATCAGCTGAGTCTCAGTAATTTATTCTTCTGCTCATTAAAGACGATACTAAGCAGGCAGGTTTGCCATTGTTTAGCCATAGGCATGGGGACACACTCAATGCACCTCAGCAAAAGTGTCTGCTGACACCACCTGGGAGCAGTGTTGGGATCATGCCTGGTGACCACGACCAGAAGTGAATGAGCAAAAGCTGATCAGCTGAAACGAGTAAAGAAAAGAAGGAGAATATCACTTTTTTTCCTAGAGGACTTAATGTGACATTGAGATCAGGTGGATGAACTACAAATGGAAAGGCCCTTTATCTTTACTTCCTGAGACACCAGGATGGTCTGTGGTACCCTGAGGCCTGTGTTGTTCTGGGAGACATTCTCACTGGACAGAATGAGGAAGAATGATCTGCTTTCTATCCCATCTCCCAAGCTTTAGAGAGACCACAATCCTTGCTTGAAATGCAAAATTTATGTTCTTTCTTCTTTTCCTGTTAGCTCTTGTTTGCCTTTTCCCTCTCTTCCCTTTATTTATTAATTTCTTTTTCTTGTCAGTTACTGACTGAGTTTTGTAGGAACCACATCCCAGAAGCAAGCAATATGCAGCGACATACCCAGTCAGGTACAGATTTGATACTCCTCAAAGATAATCAGACATAACCTCATGGTCAATGCTGAGCTGAAATAATCATTTAAATGTGAGACTGTGTTTATGGCATTGGAGATAATGTGGTGTGGTTGTTCTCCTTTGCAGTGGAGTAGGATGCAGACAAAATATTGCACCCTCTTTTTACTTCTTTCTTTATTCTCTGTGACTATTTCATATTTTGCTTTCAGGTAACTAGGATGATGGAACTCGAATAAACATGAGGGCCCCAGCCTGTCTTAACTAACTTTTTCCTTATTTTTCCCCAAAGAGCAGCTTGAGTACTGCTGTGTCAGAGGGGGAAGAGGCATTGGTTTAAGAACCATTCTTAACGATTTACATTTCTGCTTCTGCTTTCAGTAAAAGGTGAGGGGTTTTTAATGGTAATTGTTACTGATGGATCCAAAAGCTTCTACGACCAGAACTCCAAGCCATTTATTTGATCAACATTAATGTAGCAAGGATGGAAACTCATATTTTGGAGGGATGTTTCAATTGTGTACATCTTCAGATTCCTTCCACTGCTATGGTGTGCTTCTGCTGAGTATCTGGGAATACAAAAACACTGATGTATTCGGGTTAATGCCCATTTTCATGAGTCGTAATCTATGCCAAAGCACTGTATTTGTGGATAAGGGCACACTGTCCATGCAGAAATAACAGCCATGTCTGCTGGTGTTTGTCTTTATCTTTCCTGAAGGTTGCATTTAATATTTAAATTTTCACAAGTCTTTTCTGTATCATTCAGGGGGAGGCATTTCTTCTCCAATCAACCATATGATCCTTCAAGTTGTCTCTTCAATGTTGAGAATAGACAATGAGGGACTCATTTCTTTACTAAAGGGGAATTTTGAGTGCTGTGTCTCTATGCTCCTGAAAGCAGAAGCCACAGGCGTGTAGAGCACGCCCATCTTCCTTGGTCTTTTGTGACGATCCGAAGAATAGGGGAGGTTTATTGATGGGAAAGCAGTTTGGAGGAAGAGAAAGGATAAAATTGATCAGATATGAATGGTGCTGCAGGAGCTTTAGCAAACGAGCAGGAACAGAAAGAATACAGAAATGAAAGAGAGAGTGAACTTCTTAAAGATCATATTTCACAGTTCTTTATAGCTGCCTGTTCCTTGTTCTATATGTATTGGGGAAGAAAAAATATAAAAACTGCAAGTACAGCGATAAATACTTCTCTGTGGTGCAAATGACTTCATAAATACTGAACTTGCACTTGTGTTTTATCATCTTTTCACCAGGCACCCATGGTGTGCTATTTATAGCTGTGTAATTCACAGTAGACTGTCAATTATCCTATAGGGAATTTCCTGACTGTTGGTTGGAGGGCAATGGAATTCCCAGCTGAATGGCAGCATTTGCTGAAACATTATGGCACACTAGAAAATGTGATTTCATTGCAGGCTGCCTACGGCTGGGATGGAAATGTTAAGATAAGAGGGCACCAACAGCTTTTTAGCTTTCTTCTTTGGTGCCAAAACACAGCTATAATGAGTGCAGGAAAAAGCCTCCACTCTCTCTTCAGCAACATTTGCTTCAGTCACATTTTTGCTGTCCTTTATTGCTGGAAGTACGAAAATGTGAGACACAGCCGAGGTATAATGTTGAGGAAATATGAAGTTTTTCAGCTTGCAGAGCTTTACTGGCTCTGTTCTAGCCAGTTCAGAATATAAATAGATGAAGGCAAGATTTCTTCTGCCCCTCTCAGTGTACATTTATCATTTTTAAGGCCACAGAATAACAGAACAGTTTGGGTTGGAAGGGACCTTGAAGATCATCTAGTTCCAACCCCTCTGCCTAAATCAAGTTGCTCAGGACCCCATCCAGCTTGGCCTTGAACACTTCCAGGACATCCACAATTTCTCTGGGCAACCAGTGACAGTCCCTTACCACCGCCACAGTAAAGAATTTCTTCCTTATATTTGATCTAACATGTCCTCTTTAAAGCCATTCCCCCTTGTCCTGCCACTCCATGCCCTTGTCAAAGTCTCTTTCCAGCTCTCTTGGAGCCCCTTTAGGTACTGGAAAGGGCTTCAAGATTTCAGCCTTCAAGGCTGAACAACCCCATCTCTCTCAGCCTATCTCCACAGGAGAGGTGCCCCAGCAAGTGCACGTTGATGGGTCACACTGAGCTTCTCTTCAAGCAACACCCCCACGTCTTTCTCTTCAGGGCTGAACCTCAACCCATTTCCACCCAGCCTGTATTTGTGCTCAGGACTGCCCTGACAAAGATGTATCTTTCTAAAACCTGTCAGCATAAGGATTAGCAAGCTACCCATGGCATCCATGCAACAAGATCTCTTCTTTTACCTGGCTCAGTGTCTCTAGCAGTCCATTGGTTTCCATTGCCCGTGTTGAGATCCAAATCTTACTTTAATTTTACTTTTTGCTGCACAGAACCTTGAAGGAAGACATCTTTTCTTCATCTGGAGAGAGTCTGGGATTCCACCATTAGCTAAGAGCACAGTCTCTGGCTAAATACTCATTGCTGAATATTCACATCTGTTTTTCTTCCTGCTTTTCATCTGGTATTGTATGAGATAGCTTTCTCACATGTTTTGGGAGCATGTATCCATAGTACATCAATTCCCATCAACCTGTTCATCTGCATTTCACTATTTCTTATAAAACGTGAAAATCAAAACTATTCAGTAACATTCTGGTCTCAGTTTTTGCAATGACATATGAACAATTAACTTTTCCTTCCCAGCTTTCTTTTTTGCTCCATGATCATCCATCCAGAACTCCTAAATGCTATTGTGGCTCCACAGGCCCTGGTCTGTATACGTGCACTGCAGCCCTTGCTCATGGAGACACATTGCGACAATTCAAAAAAGAAATGTTTAAAAAAATAGTAATCAAGATTCCTGTTTTTGCCTGCTCTGCAATGGAGATCTACAAATTTGCCTATTCTTATTGAGTTTACTAGCAGATATTTTTACTGGCTCAATGAATGTGTCATCCCAATCTCATAAAAAAGGACAGCTAATCTCTCCATTTAATGATTTCACATTAGCAGCTACTTTTTGAGATTGGGTTGTTGTCTAATCTGTTTAAACTGGAATTTATTATTAATGTAATGTTCTAATATTTTCATCAGATTGTTCTGTGCTCAGTCACATGTATTGTAGAAATCTAAGCACATTATATCTCTACTGTCTCCTTTATCAGCTGAACTTGTTGTGTCCTGAAGGATGTAATCAGGATTATGTGGCGTGATTTATTTTTCGAGACGCTGTTGAGAGGCAGTACTTATATCCCTGTTCCTTACTTCTCTCTTAGATAAATGAGTGCTCAGTCATGTTTTCCATTAATTTATTGGGGGTTGTAGAAGGGGGTTTTGTTACTTGGGTTATCCCTGCTCACTTTCTGGAAACTAAGATGTGTTAGTTTCTCCATCATTCCAGACTGTGCCCGTATCAGGTACTGAAAATAGACAACAGCTCTGCACAATGCTCTGAGCCACCTTTTCTTTTTACTTCAGGTGCAAGCTTTTTTGCTTTGCTAAAGAGTTTTCTTTCTTATAGTCATGGAATAATACACTCCTGAGTAACTTATGGACTGGATAATACTTTGTCATGCTGAAATGATAAGTGTTCTGCTTCTTTCAAAATACAGAATAGAATAAGTTTCTGAATACATTCAACTTCTCTGCATCATTGCGTATCTGACTGCTTACCAACTTTTTTTAGTGTTTCTTTTCTTCCTAATGTGTTATTTTTTAGCCCTGCAAGCCATTATTTAACCCAAATATAATTCTCACAATTTTCTGCATTTGAGAAACAACACAAATTAAGTATTACCCTTTCCTTTATACATGTAACATGTCAAACAGACAGATCGTAACACCAGTACTTCTATTGCTGTCTCTATTTCCATATAACTCACTTGCAGTAATAAATCCAGCTGTTCCCTTTGTTGTGCTCTAAAATCAGCATTGGCCAAAGGTATTTTTCAGAATTGTGGTGTCTATCCTTTTTGGCCTTTTTGGCACCTATTTGGAGTGTTTTTTCCTGACTTTCACACTATTTTTTTCCTAAACATATACATTTTAGCTGGTAACAGTATTCCTCATTTTCTTGTCATGTGGTTTTTGCTGGTTTTTGTCCTTCTGGAATGCTGATTTTTCATGTCTCAGGTCTACTGAAGCATGAGGTAAAATGAATTTGCATCAACTCCTATCAAATGTGATGCTCCTGTTCAGACCCAGAATCCTGGCACTGGAAAGGATACTGCAGAAATATTTTCCTAACAGCCTTTGATGCTTTTGTTCCATTCACTTCTGAACGGGGTCTGGCTGTTTAAAATCTTTTGCTTTATCTGGCTGCTGCCTCCCTGTGTGCTCTAAGTACTGGTGAGCCAGCCATCAGCCCTTCCTGCTCTGACAGTGTCATTCTTAGATGCCCTTCTCACTTTTGGAGCACATGATCCAGCATTTCACAGAAATAATGCCTTGCCATGTGTTAAAGTTCAGCGCTTTGCCTCCAGTATTTCCATTAGTTTCCAAAACAAGGAAAGTTTCAAAGACATCATGTGAATTTTCCCTGCTCCATGACGAGGTCCCAGAAGTCTTCTGTAACCCTAGAGTTCCTCAGGATACCATGACCCCATCTTACATCAGTTCCAGCTTTTCCCCTCCGCCTTAAAATTTAATGCCTCAGTTGATTCAAATAAAAGCTTACCCAGAATATTTTAGATATTATCTAGTGTATAATGTTTACATCAAATTATATGATTTAGATGTTATTATTAGATACTTGGAACTGTCTCCTTCCCATCTTTAACACTCTTGGCTGTACATCTCAAAGGAATATATTCCCTGTTGGCTGCTATGAGGCTTTGCTACTCCAAAGATAAACATCTAAGGAGCAACTAGAAATAATTGCAAGTAACTATAACAAGTAGTCAAGAAATAAATTAAAAAAAAAAAAAACAAAAACAAAAAAAACCTAAAGAAACAAAGAGAGAAAATCACTTCAAACAGGACAAAAACAGTAACAAAGATCTGTCCAAGACACAGTAGAAATGTGGCCCTTGGTCTATTCATTTACTTCATTTTAAAATTTGCTTCTGTAAATAAATTATCCACTTACTTTTTTTTCCCCACTTCTACCTGTTTTCATTTTTTACTGCTTTTTATCTCTTTCAACATTTTTTTCCCCATTTTACCTTAATAAAGTTTTTCAACTCTCAGGGCAGGCAAGTTTTATTATGTATAACATAATATTATATTATTCTCATCTATTCTCATCTCATATTCTCTATGTTCACTATTTGGGCATGTTATAACAGCATCCAAATCCTCCATCTGTTGGTACCCTTTAGTCTTTCAGGATTGCCTCCATAGCTGGTTGTATACATCACACAGAGGATTGCAAATACCTTCCAGGTGGAGGACAGTAGATATTACAACTTTTTTAAGTTGAAAAGCTCTCAGTCAGGCTGTGGGCAGTGTTTAGTTTCCATATCCAAACCTTGGAGGCAGATATTCACCTTCTCTGGGTTTCCATGCCAAGGTTTCTGTGTAAATGAAAGAAGACTGATTATATTTTTTATGATTACAATAAATTTAGGAGCAAGAAGGTTCTGGAAGTGGGCTCTGAAAGCTGTTTCTCTCAATAAAAGAAACTCCTTCTAAAAAGGGAAGAATTAAATGCAAATTTAAAATTATGAAGAAAATTTTCACTCACAAAATGCAGGAAGTACCAGTCCAATCACCTGAAAACAAGAAGACAGTTTGCAAAGTGCAGTTGATTAAAAATTCTCTTAGGTTTTAGGGTCATAAATATCCAATGTCCTTAAAGGCGAAACCTGGTATTTGCAGGGAAGAATTCCTATAACCACGAAGTTTAAAGCTATTCATAAGGATATGCTGAATTTTTAAGATTTGATTAACAACACAGTCAAATGTTGGTTTCAGAATTTCGCGATTTCACTCCATGATGCCTGAGCTGAAGCTGGATCTCTTGAATATTTTTTCTGTCCTCTGTCCACCTCTTTTCTGATTCAGCTGAAATACACAGGTCTGGTGTCATTCTGTCTTCCTTTGAGCTTCACAAATATAGCTAGAGGTGCCCCTTTTACTCTGAGGATACGTGTCCCATGAATTTAAATCACAAGCAGTACAGGCAGATTGTCCAAAGGCACATTCACCTTGGACCACTCCCGTCCCACAGAGGACTAGGCATCTGCTGTGGCTGAAATTGGATGGAAGTGATCCAGAACTTGAGGTTACCCAACCCAGAGACGTGGAGAATTAGCAAGAGTGATTCTGTTCCTTTGTTGTGTCAATGTGTTCTGGGGCGATTCCACCAGTGGAACATCGTGTTGGGACCTTTCTGGCTTTCCACCAGGGGAACATCATGTTGGGACTTTTCTGGCTTTGCACTGCTCTGGAATTTGATTTGAGGGTGGTGGCTGTCCAGCTCCTCAAGCTTTATCAACATCTGTTCTGTATTTAGAGAGGTTGCCTCAACTCTCCTTCATCGCAAGGCAAGACTCCTCCCATTTACACAGCAGTCAAGCTGATCTGATTGCTGAAATAAAAATAAATCTATCTATGCAAAACCTGCAGGGGGAGGGAATTTCTCTGTTAATGAAGATATTAATTAATTGCAGACCAGCACAGTAGAACACTTGGTGCAACCAGAGTTGAAGTCTCCTTGTAAAAAGCCATTCCATGGACATGCAAGGAAATGCTGTCTGAGTTCTGAGGGATGTAGGACGTAGAAGGCAGGTGCATGTGCTCATGTGGGGAGGTGGGAGAGTGAAACAGTGATTGGAAAGAAGAGATGCAAAATATGGGAAAATCTCTAACTGAACACCTGATGTTTGTCTTTGGCTTGCATTTTCTAGGGAAGGGTATCTGGCTGTGAGGGGCCAGCTAAGGCCAGCGAAGGAGCCGGTGAAGAGGCACAGATGATAAGAGGAAATGCAGATAAAAGAGAGCATTTTCGTGACATTATGCAAGCAATTGAGTGGCAAGATGAGGGCTCGGCACATACGTGCTTTGGAGAAGTTTGTGCAGTGAAGCTATTTGTGAGGAGAGAGTAGAATCTAATTTGTTTAAACTCTACCATCTGTGGTGTAATTGCCTTATTGCCAGTGGGATTTATATGAGTAAATGAACACTAGAAAGAGGAAGAATACTAATAGTAGGGTTTAATTTTATATAGGACTGTCTCTGCTCATCTGTGTAAAGAATATGAAAATAAGTCAATTCAAAACTATTTTATATAGGGTTATCTCACTTCAGCTGTGAAAATTATATAGAAAATAGGTCAATTACTACAAAACTTCTACTAGGGAGGAATAAACTATCATAAAAGGAATCTGATTGCTCTCTAATTGCAAAGAATAAAAAATCATGTCAATTCTAAGATACATCTTCAAGAGAACAAAAATAAAATTGGAAGCTGACATCTTTCTTCTACAAATAGTTTCCTGAAAACTGCTGGTTTGACAAGCTTCCAAACTGACATCTTCTATTTATACATAAACCCATTGCAAGTTTTTTTCCCCCAGCTGATATTTGGTAACAAGGCACTTAGCAGATGGTATGCCAAGTTGGATCACTTCTTTTGTGATACTGAAGTGTGTTTTTAAAGCCCCTTTCCCACTGAAACTGGTCTATAGCAGCTGCCACTGTGGTTACAGAGACATTCCTTCACCTTCACAAACCATGCCAACTAATCTGTCAGGCAGATACTGATGAAAGGCAAAGAGAGTTTCAGGCTGTACAGAGAATTTGACCATTTCACATAGACTGAAGCACTTGGAATGTGTGTGCATAAGGTCAGAGCAGTTCTCCTTTGACGACAGACTGATACCCTGATATGCTTCACCCACAGAAAAAGCCTAACAGTGTTCTCCCAAAGCTGGCCTTCAGCAAAGCAGCAGAGCAGGCAGTGTAGAAATCACAGGTCCCCTTTTTATAACAACCCTGCTGCTGTGATTAGGACTGATAAAAGGAGACCAAGAGGTTGGAACAGAAAAACTTTATCAACTGGACTTGTGTATTAGACAATGTCCTACTCCTCTTCTTCAGCTTCAGCCCTTCCCTGCATTTGATCAGGGCACTAGAATGAGCTGAGATGGGTGTGCTGTCACCATGGCACACTGAGAAGCTTGGCTTGGCTTGGGAGTTGGCTCACGGTCAGATGAATTTTCTGCTGGAGGTTGTGATGCAGTGGAAGTGAGGGATGGGAAGGTTTGTGCCCTCTTAAGTGGATGTGGAGACCAAGCAATGTGGCTTAGGCAGGCTCATGTACTGAAAAATTGTTAATCTGCTGTCATTACTTTAAATAATTGATGATTAACATCCATTTGAATGTTCCATTGCTGTAGAACATTTCACAGGTGTTGTGTTTGCTTTGTTTCAGGCTCCTGATGAGACACAGAGTGCTACGTGTCTGTGGTTGAGACAGACAACAAAAAAGGAAAAGCAGAGACACAGCAATGCGTTGATTTTGGAAACCACAGGGTAAGAGCTCTTCTTCAATTTACTCCTGCTGCCCAATTTATTTCACAAGGGAGTAAATGTTACAGTGTTTGCCTACATGACTGGTAAATAAACAAGGCTTGATCCAATTGCTTTCCTGTAGAAGTCTTTAGCTGTTCACATAGAGCCAGCAGAACCCATGAGACACAAGCACTTCTCTGAAACAGGTGTGAGAGACCAGGAACACCCTAGGACAGCTCAAATGTCTTCAAATTCTTCCTTATATCTGTGGTGTCAGTGCAGTTTCTTACATATAGTTTCTTAATGTACTAATACTGTGATCAAATCAAATTTTTTTAGAGTTCCGTTCCTGAAATATCCAAGTACTGGCATAATAGATGATGATTTTAAAGCCAAACCTACTGCCATTAAGTCAAATTATAAATTGAGATCCTAACTGACTCAAGTTCCTCCAAGAAAGGTTAATTCAAACTGACTGGCAATCATTAATATTCAGTTCTTTCTGTTGCATTAGCAGGACCTGGTCATAAATCTATCTTAATCAGAGTCTTCCTGGAAAATGGACAATGGGCTCTGATGACTAATATCCTGGCTTGAATTTCATGGGAGATTTTGCTAAGTATTTAGGGAATTAAGTTTTTTGATAGTCCTGCACTGAGTGCTCATCTACACATGCTGCCTTTAAAAAAAAAATAAAAAAGAGAAAAAAATCTAATGAAACAATGGCTTCATTACATTGTGTTTGAAGGAAAATATTATTTCTGAAGTTTTTTATGTGGGTGGTTCCTTCTATGATGAAGTAAGGTTTGTTCAGAAAACTGACTATGCCCAGTGTAAACATAAAGGTTGGGGGAAAGCCAGCGAGTATCAGAAAACTGACAATTCCCACTGAAACTTGTCATCTCTCTTGCAGCAGATAAATACAATAGGAGATTCTGACATGGGAATAGTCTGGCATATTGTTCAGCCCACATGTCCAAGCATATAGGGCTGGTGTCTCAACAACTCCTCATTTTCTGGTTTCTGCTAAATGCTGTGTTTGTGGAAAAAAAATAACAATTTCTCTGCAGTCTTAATTCTGGTGCTTAGCCTTGATGCAAATGGATACTGAAAGCCTTTTGTTACCATGAATGTCAACTCATTAGGGTAGAAATCTCTTAAAACAATTAAAGTAATTACTCTTAGACTGAATGAATGTTGAGCAGACTTCAGAAGGAGCCTTGGTGTGGGATACAACTGCCTGTCTCTGTCCAGATCCATCTCACGTCAGGACAAATCCCATTCGTGTGTCTTCCCACTATATGAGGTCATCGAGTCACAACTAGAAATAATCTCAGTCCCTGCATCCTCTTAAATTTCAGCATTGCTCATTACAGCTCTGTTACTTGCCTTTCTTTTTTTCTTTCCTTCCTTTCCTTCTTTCTTTCTTTCTTTCTCTTTTTCTCTCTTCTCTTTCTCTCTCTCTCTCTTTCTCCCTTCCTCTTTTCTCTCGTTCTTTCCTCTCCCTCCTCTTCCATTTGGGGAGAAAAAATATTCTCTTGGTACCCAAGACAAAGTTCAAGGTCACTGCACTTACCCTAAGGAATGATCCAGCATCCTGGTCAAGTCCTCTTTTGTCACCATTCCTATTTCCTTTCAAATCCTGCTCAGTTTTGTGTTATCCCTTTGCTCCAGCAATTTTTGGCAGTGTCAGTAGTGGCTTCATGTTCATCAGCAGATGAAGATTGGGTGAAGATGAAGGTCTGTGGTTAACTAAGTTTCTGCATAATTCATATTAAAAGTATAAAAATAAATTCAGCTGCCAAGTGCATTAGACAGGAATTCATCTTTCATTTACATATTTACAAATAACAGGAGGGACTGAATATTAACTCTAAAGATAAGAAACTCTCCATCATATGAAGACTAGAAAGAAAAATGTTTAACATATAGACATATACCTTTTCACACAATCTTAGCAATTTGGGGGAACATATATTTTGTACTGATAAACTGGTGCAAAATCTATTCAAAGAGACTGGCGTTTCTGTATAGTTATCACCAGTATTTCCACTGAAATTCCTAGACTGTGAATCTGCTTGCGTTTGTTCAGCTGAAACATTCTCCTGCTGAGAGCTGTGAAGCTTCATTTCCTTTAAAATTTTCCAGGGACAGGATGTCAGTCTAGGCAGGATGCCCTAAGGGATATCCAGAGGAATTCCAAACAATTGCATTTTAAAAGGCTTGTCATTATAACTGCAATTTTACAGATCTTACAAAAAACATTTATTGGGGAAACTTTCTTTTAGCAAATGTGATTGATACTTCGACTATATTTTTTTTCTCTTTCAGAATGAGAAAAAGTACCAAAACATTTCCAGTAAAGGGATTTTTTTTTTTTCATGAAATACCTCACTATCAGTATAATAAAAAGGTCCAGTTCTTGATTATATGCTACAGAGTGGATTCCAGGAGCAAAATACTATTTTTGCCCACAGTGGATGTTTATATCTTAGTGTTAAATACTGCTGTTGGCTATTTTGTTACAGATTTGAGAGGAAAATGGTGACTATACCATCTGAAATGGCTGACAGGCATGAGATGTGATGTCTTCATATTTGCTGCAGAGAAGTTTTCTGTCTATTGCAGGGTCAAGAATCCTCTTTTATGGTGGACATGTCAACCAGGATTCTGGAAAACCTTGTTTAATCACTCACCTATCCCAAGCTGTGACAACTGGAGCAAATTAGTTGTGTGGGAATTCACCCCCACTTCATTTTAGCATCTTCCTGAGGTGCCTGTGATGGAAGACTGGATATTTCTGTGTCATCCCTGTAGGCAACAGTGAGAGGCAAAGGGGATTCAGGAGGAACCTGAACCCAGCTAAGATCTGATTTTGGGATGTACCTGCATCTCTCTGTTGCCCGCTCTGCTCTCCACTTAAAAAGAGCAAATCTAGCACTTTATATCTTGGTTTTCCACATGCAGAAGGAAAGCATTTCCATTCTTTCATGTGTTCTGCTATTACAGGCTGTTTCCCCAGGTTTTTGTAGCTCAATACTCCTGTCTCTGACCTTAGGCAGCAATTTGCCTTATGGAAATACCTGAAAACAAGGAAAAGGCATGTTCATGTGAGTAACTTTAATCTCTAAGTCATGCCATAAGAATTACTAAGAGAAATATAAAAATATTGGAACCCCTGGCTGCCTGAGGAAAATCTAACACTCTCCATTCTTTTTAGTCTGGAAGCCAACCCTCTGCATTTATTTACACGTCCATATTAAACTGATTGCCCTTCCTCTGTGCAGCTCAGGAATTATATTCATCATCTGATTCTGATGGTGGATTCGTGCGCTGCCAGCAATGACATCGGTTACTTCAGTGCTTCTATTAATGATAAATTTAGCCAGCTAAAAGGATGAGGTATGTGCCTTCAGGTTGATGCTAAATTGAAATTACCACTTAGCCTGCGATGAATTGCCCACGTTTTTATTAATAGGCTAAATTCCAGATCTGACCTTTCCAAAATTGCTGAATTACTAAATCCTGGGACAGACATCAGAGTTCCTCTTACAAGGAGAAGTGTATTATGCAAACATGTAAGGTCACCTAGAGAAGAGCCCAGCTCTGGGTACCAGGTAACCTGTACACACAGGTGTTAGCCAAGGTGCAGGGTTCACCCATTGCTGTGGTTTATACCTGCAGGATAATGCTCCTCCGCTTCCCCATCCTTCTGGGGGCATAATGTGTGGTCCTGCATTGTCTTTTCTATTTTCATCACCTAAATCAGCACTACTTTCCATTTCTAGAATCCCCCACTGTAAGCTCTGCGCTGTCACACTCAGAACACAGGAATGCCCATCCTGGCTAGTCTCTGCTAAATGATACTGAACTGTTGATGTATCCTCAGTCAGGTCAGAGGCCTTTGCTTGCTGCTTCCATCCCCCAGAGAACAAATTAAAGCACTTATTCTGCCCATCGTTTACATATTGTGTAGAATTCACAGAACCACAAAATGGGTGAGGTTGGCAGACACCTCTGGAGGTCACCTGATCCAGCCCTGCTCAGGGCATGGTCAGCTCCAAGCACTGCTGGGGCTGTGTTCAGTGGGGTTTTGGGCATCTCCAAGGATGGAGGCTCCACAGGATCTCTGGGTAACCTTCATTACCCTCACAGTAAAAGCTTTTTCCTTACATTTTAGTGAAAGATGGGTGACCTTTAACATTTCTATGTAAGAGAAGGCACTCTAAGCACAGCTTCCCATGCTGGTGCTTCCCTGCAGAGATGCTGTTTTCAAGGGCTGACTATTTTCTTACGCAACAAACAAAAGACATAGAATAAGAAATGGTCAATGAATTAATGGATTATTAACCACTGTCATTAACTAGTGAGGTTGGTATGCCCTGCATGACTGCTGTATTCAGTTAAAAAGAGCTGGATTATTCTCTGGTTCTGATGTGGCCTGGAGTTAAGGTGGTGTAAAACTACAAAACAGCATAGCTGGGTTAATTCTCTGATAAAAATAAACACCCATATCCCACATGGCATCTTGCACTCATCCAGTTTCGGCCACAAGTGGAGAACTCTGGAGATAAACAAATATTGGATGACTACTTGCAATATTTGCTAAGTCTTAAGGAAGCTGCAATGTGCTCATGATGAAACTGGAAATGCAGGTGAAGGTAAATGCTTGTAATCCTGCTGGTGTGGGCTGAAAAAAGAAACTAAAGAGGGGTGAAAGTCCCAAGAAAAATAAAAACTTCACAGTCCTTGGCACAGAGAAAGGGATTACATAAAAACCACCAATGGACAAGGCTCAGTTTTCATTATTTACTTTACCAAAAATGGGTGAATTTAAGAAAAAGAAATTAAAAATTTGGATCATGAGTTGGAGTTAAAAATACGGCTGTAATAAATAAAGAAAGTCTGGGGTGCCCAGCTGTAGCTAAACAGGCTGGGTTGTTGGCTGCATGATGTAGAGCAATGGCTTAAGGCCTTGTTATGTGAAAGTTTTAGGTAAAATACATTAAGATTATCTGAGAAGTTTTTTTTCTGGATAACAAAGTACAGCTCCCTTTCAGAGTGGTGTGGTGTTGGCTGCAGAATACAAAGTGCCAAGGCAAAAGGAAGAAAAGATGAGCTGGGAAAAGTGTGAGGTGAAGGAGGGAGGCTGGTGAGGAAGGAGCGAAGAGCTGCAGCATTATGCACTAAGGCAGGTGCAGCACCAAGGATGCTCTTTATCCCAGTGTGGGATGAACCAGGGATCTGAGAGCATCCAGGGGTCAGCAGAGTCCTGAGGAATGCGGGCTGGGAAACCTCCAGCTGTCTTCGCAGTTTTTCCATCCAAAAATGATGAAAGAAATGTGTTACTGAATTGTTGTATGGAAAGGAAAGGCTAGCTGGTTAGTTTGTCATTTTTATTTCTTTCTTTTCATTTTCTCTCTTCCCTCAGGTTGATACTCTAATTTAAGAGTCTGAAGGAAGGAAATATCACTCACTGTCTGCAGGAACTTGAGGTTTTCTACATTTTTAAGTGCAAGCTCAGGGTAGTGTTTATTATCCACCCCTAGAAATTGAACCCAGCCCTGAGTGCTGTCCTCAGTGCTTAGCAAAAAGGGTCCATCCCACCAAACAGATGAATCCTCATGCATCAGTCTCCAAATTTATCTGTCAATCAGGGACAGAGCTAGAAGACCCATTTTACCAATAAAGCTGCATTTTTTTTACTTGTTGCCAAAACACATGAAGTGAGGCTGACCAACACAGCTCATGAAATCATATGCAATCCAAAATAAATTTTTCCAAAAAGGAAAATTTTTACCAAAAATCTCAATTTTCATTTCAACATTTCCAGGAGCCTTTAGAAAAGTGAAAATAATCATCAAAAAGGAAAAGCAAAAGTTTTGTTTTGTACAACTTGATGCCAAGTCAGTGTTTCAGCAAGCGAGGAAGGATAAGATCGATTATTTCCATTTCACTGCACTGGGCTGACATCACTGGGGGTGCAATGCCAAACAATCCCAAGCTACATTTTCATCAGCAATTCACTGTGATTCATTGGTCGCTGCCTCTAGACACTGTGTTTTGTTCCTCAGATTTATTTTAGAAAAGATGATGCTAATTCTGGCTGGATAAGGACTCACTAAATAAAGCTGGGCTTTGCCATAACCTGTAGCCACGATTCTGGCTGTGCTTTCAGTACGTGAAACCAGCTCATGGTGAGTGTCCAGGAAAGTGCTGCTGAGCTCAGTCTGCAAGCAGGATGGAAATAGACTGAAGAAACTGGGACCATCCTGGTTTTTTGCAGCCTCATCTGTCCAGGCTTGGATTTGTAAAAGATAAAATCAGTTGAGAATTCACACGATTTCTGTGAATTCTGTATTTTCTGTCCAAAGTGCTCACCAGGAATGTACAGTGTGCTGCAGACCCATCTCTGTAGGGAGCTTATTTCCCTAAGTTCTGAATGTCCCATGTCAACATTTCCTCTCCTCCCACAGCTCCCAGACCCATTTTGGTACCTGGCATGGCTGCAGCTCTAGATGTAGTGTTGGCTTCCTCAGATACCTCCAACCCTACAGCCTATTCCTGTAATTTTTCCTTGCTAGTCTCCTTTGCAGACACATCCCCACATCACCCTGCTCATGAAATCTCCTTTTGGCGTTACCTGAGACCCCACAGCTCCCCCTGCCTCATCCCTGCCCTTGCACTCCTGGGTTATGCCCTACATGAACAGGCAGTGCAGACGAACAGAAGCTGATCTATAGAGACAGAGTTGGTGCTGAGGATGCAACAACCTCCACGTTTCAGAGGGTTCCTTTGTCCAGGTCCAGCCTGGTCCAAGGGACTGCAAGTGTTTGAAGCATGTTAGCAGTATCTTGAAATTGCATTTTCTTGTTCAGTTTCAAACATAAAAAATTCCATTTAGGCTCTCTCATTCCCCTTTTTGGTGCAGGGTGACCAAGATGCTGGGGTAGATACTTCCGTAGAAGCCTTTCCAACACTCCTTTCTGAGAGAGGAATCAAGACTGAAACAAAGCCTTGTTCCTCTATGCAAACACTGCAGTATTTGTGCTATTTTTTAAGTAGAAGGAAGCAAAATTTGTCAGTTTATTCCTCAGTAAGGAGAGACCTGAGTGTGCTGTACAGAAGCTGTATTTGCTATTGAAAGCCCTGTATTTGTCATAAGGCTCTTATTCTCATTAAGGTAGGAGCTGCAGCTTATTGGAAAAGGCTCTTGATGCCAACACTCCAGACAGGGCTGTCCCCAGATCAAATGATATTTGTCATGAGGACAGCTGTGCAAAGATTCACAGTGAGGAAAAAAAAAATGCACCAGAAGATAGATTACAAGGTCTCCTTTCAAGGGCAAATAATTAGGCAGAATTGTGCAGTTTGGCTTTATGTAAGACTCATTCTCTAGTCTCTATTCTTATTACAAACTAGAGGTCTTTGACGGGGGGGAAAGGGAATTTAATAAGCAGTTTATGCAGTTCCTGCCACAGGAAGGAAACTTTGGCATAGGAAAGCATATACTGTTCCTTCCATATTTTTGTATCACATGCAAATTTTACTGAGGAATATGGTCCTGTGCTGAGTGAGAAATAGATACCCCAGTTGTGTTGTGAAATGATAACCTTTTATTTCTGACATGAGATGCTGTAGTGGGAGAAAGAAGAACAGCTCAGGCAGACAGGCAGAACAATTCAGCTCATCAATAAGTCAGTGAAACACAAGAAAGTGGGATAGTGTCCTTGAAGCCCAAGTTGATGGGCAATGGCCCCCTGAACTGGAGGCCTTCTCACAGCCCATGAGCAGGGGACAACAACCGCACCAAGAATTTGAACAGGTTTTTATCATCATTGGTGGGGGCACCTCCAGATGTGATTTATCTCATCCTAAGAGCCAAGGGGCTCATCCCCAGGTGCAGGAGTTTTGCACTGCAGGCCCCAGAAGAAGGGTGAATGTCCCATTTGAAGCCGCGGCCCCACATCGGAGGGGTGAGGTTAGGACAGATTCCCCCCACCTCCAGAGACAAGGGGGATGTAGGCACTGCACAAAACCATAAGAATCATCCAGCACTTGTCTTTGGTCCTAATCTGTGAAGCCTCTTTCTCTGTTTGTTTGTTTGATGAGGCTCATTAGGGGCTAGTTGAAGGCTGCCAGCTCAGACTGCTGAGCAGGCTCTCAGCTGCGCTGAAGAGGCTCCATTCCAGCCAGCGCTCCACACACACACACCAAGGCCGGATGTTTGCTTCCTTTCATGATGGTTTTCTTTGTCTACTTGATTGTGGACTTGATTTCTACCAGTGCTATAAAAAAATCCAACATTCTTAGTCTCAGCTGGATTCTTGCAGCTGTGGGTAGAGGAGGAGGCAGGGAAGCAAAGATTCCATGTTTTCGAGAGCCAAAAGCTCCTAATCCGTAATTTGTGCTGATTGCTGTCTGATACTTAAGGAAGGAGTTAATTAAGGTTCCAACTCCATTTTCATCCTTCTACAGTACTGAACAGCTATTTTTATTTGTGGTCTACCTGTTTGGTGTCCCATTTCAGCTTGCAATAAAGACACATTTCGTTGTCTTTCCCAGCAGGAAGCCAAAGACTTTCTTTTGGTACTCAAAAATAAAGAGGTTTAACTTTAGGTTTATAATGTCAAGTGCTTGAAGGGCAAAGAACATGTGGAGCCCAGTCCCCTTCAGAGGCAGCAAGTGCATCCACATACACACAGTATTACAATGCAGAAGGAAAATTTACATGAACATGGATGTTAGGTGCCTTCGCTCCTCACAGCATTTTCCTTGAAGCAAAAGAGTGCCAAAATTTGGCTGCAGATTTGCATTACAGAGGACATAAATTCTCTGGTGAGAAATTATAACCCTTTCTCTTCAGCCTCCTCCTCCTTTCTCTCCTGCACCCTCTCTACCATCTTTTGAAGAGCTTCTAATTTCTGGCTTATTCTCCAGCTGTCTATTTCTGTTCATCCTCCTTCTTCCAGGCCTTCACCTACCCTTCTGTCCCACCCCTAACTTTGCTGTTACTTTGCATCTCACTCCCAGTTGCTATTGCCCCCATTCTGTGCTGGATCCAGGCTTCCTTCCCCACTCTCCTCTCTGTCAGGCTGCCAGCTGCAGGAAGCACTAAAAGCACAGGAGAGGCAACTTCATCTTCTCAGTCCTGGAGCTCATCACGTGCAGAGCCCCTGGAGGAGCAATAACCACAGGTGAAAGCCGTGCTTTGCTCTGAGATACTCTGTACAGAGCAGGTTCAGTCAGCAGATGGGGACAGCCCCTGCAGTGGGCCCAAACATCCTTTGCCACATAAAAATGCAGCATTAAATCAACCCTAATAAAGAAGATCATCCTAATAAGAACTGGAAGTTTAAACCATGCCTGATTTGGCTTGGATTTTCATGGGAAGGATAAAAACTGTATTCACAGTGTTAGATAGGATCCCTCCCAAAATCACACACACCCCAAATTTTGAATCCTGCAAGAATTCTCGGTTGTCATATTTGGTTGGGTTTCTTTTCTTTTTTTTTTT
>VWZT01013487.1:83377-122666 GCA_013397055.1 Pachycephala philippinensis
TACTCTTACTCTCTCTTTACTTTGGAAACACTTGAATTATTTTTACTGAGCCTTCTGTAGAAAACTCAGCTCGAGGGTTACACTTTTTCAGGCATGGGGAAATATCAGCAGAAACCAGCAATTCTGGCAATCCTTTTAACACTGGATACGCAAGTACTTTTTCCAGCAGGCGGTGGCTGTGGCTCCCTGTATGCCTTGCCACAAGGTACAACGAAACCCTGATTTCCCTGAAAGCATCTGACTCCTCACATATAAACAACTTTTTCTAAAAATTAAATTGGTATCTGTATCTTGCTCATGTGAGAAAACGAGAAAAGCCTAGCTCAGAGAAGATGGTCCCAAACCTTCTGAACCCCTTTGGAGAAGACAGGTACCATAGCTAGTCCCACCTGACTTGGAGGAGCAAAGAAACTGTAACTTCTCTGATGTTTGGATTTCATTATGTGGCAGCTGGTAGAGTCCTCTGAAATTAGTTTTTCCTAGAAATATAATAAAGTAAAACTGGAACATAAATAGAAACCATGAAAAATATAAATCTGAAGGCATTGAAAGTGCCAATACATTAAATTTTCAATTTAACCAAAGTCATGGGTCATTTAATGCAATATGAAGAAAAAATATTGAGAAATGAAATCATGGCAGTTTCTTATGCTGCAGTTTGTCTAAAAGACTCCAATTATATTGACTTTCTGTGGATCTCAACTTGTTTTAAACAAGCTGACCCACCCAATCTAAGGCTTGTAGGGTTGTCTGGTCACTGTTTGAAACAATCCAACAGTTAATAGAGATGTTTGCCTGTGTTTACACTGTGTATGGAGTCCAAAGTGTGTGGCTCCCAGGAATAGACTTCCTTGGGCATGACCCAAATCTAAACCCCATTAAACTCAATATATTTCTGCTGATTTTGGTATCTGTAGTATTGGCTGTAAGTGAATTAAGCCCTGAGCATTGTAACAGCAAATGTTTGACCCCAAGGTTAAGGCAGGGGGTTCTTGTGAGCACTCCTGAAATGCTTGGGATCAGGAATGGGCTTCACTCTTCTGATTCCCCTCACTTTACACTTTGTTGGCAGGTCTTCTGTGCAAAAGTGCTCAGAAACTTGAAATCATATTCTGATGCTGTGGTAGGAAATAGGGAAAAGTATAAACTTTCTGTAAGACCTAATTACTAGTCACGGAAAAAGGAGAAGAATAAAGTTGATGGTTCATATGAGTTTAGACTCTGCTAAACTGGAACACAGATGCATTTGGATTTTAAATGGGAAGGATGTAGAAATGATTCCTGCCCCATGTGATATTCTTTATATTTATAGTCATAAAAAAGTATAAATTATCATAGAATTGATCGTATTGGAAGGGAACATTTAGTTCCAAACCCCTGCCATGGGCAGGGACAACTTCCACTAGACCAGGTTGCTCCAAGCCCCATCCAACCTGACCTTAAACACCTCCAGGGATGGGGCATTCACAGATTGTGCTTTTTGTTTCTTTCCCCCCAACAGCAGCATTGAAACCAGCTCTCTGCAGTGTTTGTTCCATGTCTGCCTGGGACAAGCCACTCTTTTACCCTGCACAGAAGTTCTGTTTGCTCCAGCTTCCTCTGGGCTTTGTTTGCCACTTAAACGGGCAAGTCTTGTATCTGCTTACTTCATCTAAAGCCAAACTCAGAATGCATTTGATTCTGCCTGCTATCAGGGTAACTACTGAGTGACTCTGAGGCTGTCACATCAGAAATCACCCATCCACACTGCTGATTCTTTGCACTGATGGAGAGTAATACAAACTCCTTTCCCATGTGTTCCACCTAACCATAGGTTTGCTGTTTCTGAGCAATCAGTGAAACACAGATGATAGATAACTCTTTTCTGTTTCATTATTTTCCAGGTTTATCTCTGCAAGCCTGGCTGCACACTGTAAATGGCAAACACAGCTACAGTACTAGTCAGCAATGGAATGTGATGGTTCTTTCCTCCACCATATAATTTAAAACCTGCTTTCACCCTTAGCAAATCTCTCAATTAAAATCCCAATCACAGCTCTTCTTGGGCTTGTGGATATCATAAGCCCAAGGGGAGAAACATAGTTTTCTACTAAAAAAATCAGGTGGTGCTTCATCTCTGCCCAATATATTAGTCATGCAGAAAAAAATGCATTAAAAGAGTCTCGTGTTTCTTAGAATGAGGAAATTCAGAGCTTGCAAAGCTGCCAGTCTGTATTTTCAGTTCAACAGGATAAAGGAACTGGACATGTAAAAATAATTTTCTTGCAAATTGTACCAAATCACTTTAAACAGCTAAATAATTACAATTACAATGACATTATTTTCAGGCCTTTAAGGAAAAAAATGAGGTTATGTAAGAATGAAGTGCAACAGAAATACTGATTCGTTCATATTTTTGAACATTTGGATGTGATTTGTCACTGTGTTTGCATTTAGATGCTTTGTGGATCAAGGCATGCTGGAGGAATTAGGTTTCACTTATATGAAAATTCAGGCAAGATATTAATTTTGTTCTGTAGCCCTTTTTAAGCCTGGGTTTCAACATTCTACATCAGCTGCCAGCTGAGACAGGGGTTAGGTGAACATCTGCCAGTAGCACCACAAGCAGTATTGGTGATTTTGAGCAGTAACTGGAATTGGAAGATTTGCTGAAAATTATGAGGTTAAATAGCAACAAAAAACCAAAACATAACAAAAAAAAAGAGTTGTTTTAATCTGTCCTATTTTCTTAGGCGTTAGCATTTGCAAACTTTTCCATGCATCAGTAAGAGCTCGAAAAAAACTTTCTCATGCATTAAAAAAGAGAAGCTGAGTTTCCCAAGTTCCAGGAGCTGGGACTCCTGAAAGAACATCAGAATAAATTCTGGGAATTGCAATGTTCTGTAACAGAAATAGTTGGTGAGAATTGAAATAGCATCACGTTCTTTTGACTGCGTAACTTTGATATTTAAATTTTCTTGCTGCATTCCCTTCCTCTGAAAACGGAACCTTATGTAATTGAAAAACAATAATCTAATATCATAACAGACTTATCGTGGCCATTAAATGGCACCTCCAGTGGAAATAAATGCCTATTATTAGTCCAATCTATCACAAGATCTTGCAACATTTAGGACACTCCCTTGGGTCATCATTGCGCACACCTCCTATAATAAATCTTAAATTGTGACAAATAATGTCTTTTTCCTGTGGATGCCCCCTTTCTTCTATATCTGTTTGTCTTCCAAAACATAACATTTTTTTATGCAGCAGGGAAAATGGTGGTTAATGAATGATAAAAAAACATCGTTTATCCTATTAAAGCCCAGTCTTTGTTTCCTGTTTCTGTGTGGTTTAGACCTTGTTGATACAGAGACAGCATGATAAATACTTTGTGAGCAGGATCCAGCAAACACACAGTGGTAGGATGCTGCCGTGATTAAAGGAGGTGTTTAAACTTAGAGATAGATTCTGAGTCCAGCTGCCTTAAAGCAATGCTTACTCACGCTGGATCAGGATTTCCAGGAGCCCTGGATAGCCCTGGCATGTGCACCCTTCTTTCCTCCACCTTCCCCCCAACAAGGTGTCTCAGATGCCCTTCTGTTTCTCCTTAAAGGTCAGCTGGTCAGCAGCAGAAGCCCCTGGCAGTGCCTGCCTTCTCTGCCTCAGCTGCAGCCCCCAGCCTGCAACCCGCCAGCAACAGAAGGACATTTGCCAAAGAGCTCTGTGCAGGTAATTCCCGCCAGGAAAATCCCCTGCAACTCCAGCTGCATCCAATTCCTCACAGTTAGAGCAGAAATTTAGCATCCCTCCCACCCTGCTTCCTTCAAGATCTTCCCACCAGGTCCAGCAAAGACATTATGACACCTGGCACAGGGAGAGGCTGGCTGCCTCCTCCCTGCCCAGCAGGACCCTCCTGCCAGCCACCCTTCAGAGAATTACTGCTAATTGCAGCAAAGAGCTTCCTGCTCAGACTCCTGCCACTAAACAGACCTCCCTGAGCACTGCAATCCTGTCACCTGGCAGTAAACCCACCTCTCCCTCCTGGCATCACCAGCTGACTAAATGGAATAAGGACACATAAGGCAAGCTGTGCATTTAAAGCAGTTTTCGTAAAGGCAAATCCCTTCCCTGATAAAGATGTGGTGGGAACAGAATTGTGCTATTGGTGAGTAGGAGGATATTTACTTTGGAAAACATGATGGCCACTCCAATATCAGGATATCAAGAAGAATTTTTTCACTGTGAGCGTGGTAAGACACTGAAACAGTTTTTCCAGAGAAGCTGTGGATGCCCCATCCCAGGGAGTGTTCACGGCCGGGATGGATGCAGCTCGGAGCAACCCAGGATAGTGGAAGGTGTCTCTGCCCAGGGCAGTGGGATTGGAACTGGGTGGTCATTAAGGTCCCTTCTGACCCATTCTATGACTGTGATTTTATAAGCAAAAATTTCTCCAGGCCAAGTCAAGTGACTCAAGATAACTCAGTTGCTGAGAAATATGGAGTGAAAAACACTGGACCAGTGAGTGAAGATAGTGCATTCCCTTACCCTCAGTGTATTGCTGAGTGCCTGCTTTGTGGTTTGAGCTTGGTAGGTTAAAAAGGAACTCACGTGTTCCCTCACAGAACAAGAAGTAATTCTTAATGCACTTGCACGTTATGCACGAGTGAAGGCAAGTGGCAAACTAGAGGAAGCAAAATCCATTTTGTTATGACTCAGTTGGTGGGAGCAGGCTGGGAGTCAGCCAGAGGTTAAAGATGGATTTGCCTCTTTAATCTGTTCGGCCTCAGTGGCGGGACTGGATCAGGAGCCATTCACTTCATGCTCTGCAGTGCCTGCCCTGCTGCAGGCTCTCTCCTCCTCCTCCTCCTCCTCCTCCTCCCTNCCTCCCCCCCCCCCCCCTCCTCCTCCTCCTCCTCCTCCTCCTGCTCCTCGTGCTCTCCCGACCCACCCAGCACATTCCCCTGAGCACATTCAGTGGCTCCTAAGGAAAAGAGCAATCTCGTTTTCCTTTTCCTGCTGCTTTTGCTGTTTATTCGATGTTCAGCAGCGAGAGGAAGGCCAGGGGGCAAACTCCTTCCTTGCTGCTGGCTCACAACCCTTTAGGGAAGCCCAGTGCAATATCACAGACCAAATCCCACTGGCACAGCAGCCAGGCTCAGAAACCCTGCCTGGGCATGGCTGTTTCCCTTCTTTCTGTCTGCACTGAGGTGTGTTCCTGCACAGCCCTCCAACATTCCCAGAGAAACCCCAGGCACAGTGACTGAATACAATATTGAACTGCTGATAAAGCTGCTTCTGCTCAGCAACCTTCCTGTTCCCTCCCCGTCCCACTCTGGCTCCAAAGCCCTGACTGCAGAGGGTGAATATAGAAAAATGTAAACAATTCCGTGAGCAATTTTTATATTGCAGTAAGTGCTGAAAGTGTCATCGACTGATCCAATGCTCTCAGAGGGTAATTTTTGTCTTACAAGAACACCATTCTTACACTTTCTTTCTTTCTTTTCACACAGCATTTATATGACTCGATTTTCTGCAACAGCACCTTAATTCAGCCAATTTAAACATTAGCTACTAGACAGGGTTGAATTATTTGCAGATGAAATAACACATAAATTGCATTAGATTTTTAGAAGACAGTGAGGATCCCAAATGATGCTTTTGTTCTAACAGGAACATCAATGCTCACTAAAAAGGTGGGTAGCCAGTAATAAAACTTAGCAAAATCTTAGGAGAACACTGCTACTGGTTTCTTTATTGTTTTCTCTAGTAAATAAAGTGCATGCCCATCATGATGTCAGATGCCTGATATGCTCTACCCTTAGAAAAGACACAAGGACACTTAGTGGCTCAGTCTAATCATGTGTCAAAACAAGCAATTATGGTTTAAAGTAATTCTTTAACGGAATATCAGACATCCAGATACTGTCAGAACAAAAAAGGCAGAAATACAGAGTGGAAATAAAGGCAAATTAAAAAAAAATTAGCAATGGATATTTATATACTTTGAGGGACGGAAAAAAGGCCAGGAAAATGCAAAGCAAACTGAGGATTTTGTGTCAGGTCTACATGGCTCATATTTGGTAACTGAGAGCTCATTCTCCATTATCACTCTGTAGTCCAGGGAAAGGCTAGATTTTCACTTCAAGCAATTAAATTAATACTCTTTCTTTTTTTTTTTTTTTTTTTTTTTTTGCACTTGTTCTTTGTTTCCTTAACTGCACAATGTCATTAATTGGTATCAACCCAAATTGCTTGTATCAGCTCATTCATCTTTAAAGGCCACCAGCTTTCAATCCAATTCCTCTTCATTCACTGTCCTGGTGCAGTTATCTTTCAAGAATACACATTAATTTGTGCTCAGCTAATGTTTGGTTTTTGAAATATGTTTGGATGTGTGTGCAGTGTCAATATTTGATGAATTTAATCAGGAAATGCAAAGGTGGATTTACTCCCTGAATCATTAGACTTAGGGATTTTTTATTCATTAGGCGTTTGTACCCACACCACCTTTTAAAAAATACTTGGTCACCTCATGGAGGTGATATAACATTGCTGGCAGGACCATTTTATTTATTTCAACACTTTAGCTAAGTCTCATGCTCCAACATCAGCTAAATTCCTTGATCCAAAGCCATCAGGCCCATGGAATTTATAATCAGCTATCCCTACCCTCTCTAACCTCCTTATCTCCCAAATACATTGTTAGCAGCTAAGGCTTTTTTGTTCTTTAAAACAAGATGTTATAAAAAAAGGATCCCCTTTTTGTTTGTTTTTTTTTTTTAATTTGGCTTCCATTAGGGTAAAGCTCAGCCAGGCAAAGATAATGCTCAACTCCTTAAAATCTTGGAAGTGGTTTTGTTTAAATTCTTAGAGCCTCTTATGTAGCTCAGCCTGCTTTAAACATTTAGAGTAATTTAAACCTCCTATAGGCTCACGACTGAAACAGGCACATATGAGCACTACTCATGGCATTTGTTCAAGGCCATTGGAAAAATTCACCTATTCTTTGTTTCCACATCTTTTGGCTCAAGTCCCTTGTCAAACAATAACCCCGGAGTAAAGTGATTAGAAGAACACGCGTAGAAACATGGTGAATACTGCTTAAAATCCTTGAATCCATTAGTGTCTCACTTTAAAGAGCTGTATCTCGGAGGTACAATAAAAAAGTCTGAGATCAGTAGAAGAATTGTGTCACGTAAGTCTCTGCATCTGGTGGAAGGGGTCCCTGCCCATAGCAGAGGGGTTGGAACTAAATGATCTGTAATGGCCCTTCCAATTCAAACTATTCTGTAATTCTGTAGTTCTGTGGTTCTATGACCTGAAAATCCTTTATGTGTGCAAAAAACAAAAGGAAAAAAAAAAAAAAGTGTAAGATCATAACTTTCTAGTTTGAAACTTCTTTTTCCAAAAAATACAGTTTTGAGCTGAAAATTTCTTGCCAGAACTTGCAGAGGAATTCTGCAGGGAAACTGCCAGAACTTTGCCAGAACTCTAGGATGACCCTGCTTGAGCAGAGATGTCGGACCAGTGACTCCCTGTGTTCCCTTCCAGCCTTACCCATCCTGAGATTCTGTGATACTGTGAAATTGTAGTCAGAATCTAAATTCTCAGAATTCCTTTCAAGCTGTTTTGTTCCTTTAAGAAAGCCTTGGCCTTCAAGTTAAAATCCAGTACAGGGAATTTGAATCTGAATAGAATTCGCTGAAAGATGACAGAAACAACAGGAATCCTGAAACAGTAGGGTTTAATGAGAGGCTTGGCTGGGAGATTCCAAATCCTGCAGATGATTGGTGTGTAACAGAGGGCATGTTCAGAAAATACTCTTTCATGTAATTTTATCATTTGTTCTGTTTATCTAAACAATGTAGCTAATCTTAGCAGCTCATATGAGCTCTATGAATTTGTATCTTGCACCTTCCAAATATCAGAAAGCCATCAGATTTGAAGCCAAAGGGCAAATGTAAATACATCAGATGTAAATATTTCAGATGTAAATATTTCTCTCCATAACAATTTCAGGGCACCTCATGCCATGGGCTAAGAGCATTTGTGAATGGAGGTCAAATCGAGTGGCAGCTGCAGTTCTTGCAAGACACCCCCCTGCTTCCAGCTTTCAGTCTGGGATGGGGCTGACCTTGTTCCTATTTTGAAGAATGTATGCTAGCTGACTGCTGCTATGCAGGTGATGGCTGAAAGAAGGAGGAGGAATAAGTAGGAAAAAGAACAGTATGGAAAAAGAAAAAATGTGCAGTTATTCTGTTCCTTGTTTTCCTCCTACATGCAAAGAGCAGCAGGGGAGCAGTAACAAAACATCTTTGTCTTCTTGAAGAAATAGCACCAAAACCTTTGCAGATGTTCCCGAACTAAGAGGTGGTCCAGTCTCCAAAAAAATCTCGATAAATCAAGGAATTCCTTCTTCAAACATACATGCACAACACTTTTTTATTTCAGTTTTAATTTCTTATCTGAAGCCCTGGGATCCTGACTTCTTTTGAGGGTGTTTTTCTTGGTGATCTCTTTTATTCTTCCTGTCTACAGTGTCTATCACCATGGGGGGATTTTAGTGCACGCCTCCAACTGAGCAGAACTCACCTGTGAGACCCCTCAGCGTTGGTGGGTCCTGGAGCGTGGCAGCGTTGGCAGCTGAGGTGGTGCTTGGGCCTTGGCACTGTTTAATTTATTAATGCAGATCTAACTACAGAGTCCAACTTTGACAGCTACAGCCAGCAGCTCACCCTGGCTGGTGACACCCGTGGCCTGTGTGCAAGGTGTGATGCTCCCACACTTAACAGTGTCATTACCAGTGATCCCCCATGGCCCTCGAGCACTCAGCCACCCAAACCTCTCTGCCAGCAGCAGGAGCCCTCCTGGACTCCCATGAGCTTGCCAACTCCCACAGGCAGAAAGCTGTTTTATAAACTGCAAATCAGCAGTGGAGATTGCAGTCACAGTTTATCTGTGCTGTCTCAAATGTGTCACTCGCTGGGCTTTAGCAGTGAACACCTCACATGGTTTAGGAAAAGTCAGCCAAACTTTCCCTGGTGGTGTTTAAGGGCTGGGTGGGCTCTGGGCAAACTGGGCTAGTGGGAGATGTCCCTGCCCATGGCAGGGAGTTGGAACTGGATGGTCTTTAAGGTCCCTTCCAACCCAAACCATTCCATGATAAACCTGCCAGTTTCATACCAATAAAGCCAGAGTGAGCTCTTCTTTTCCTCTCCCTCCCTCTCCTTGGAACTCTTGAAAAATATTTAAACATTATTTAAATGTAAAATAACTCAAGTCCCTCAGAGCAGCAATTCCTTGCCTCTTGTGGTATCTCAGAGCCAAACTGCGGCACCTTCCAAGGTGATGCTTCCATCGTGGGGAAAGGTGTCCCAACAGAATGGGACATCTCCATGGCAACTGGCCATGGCTCTGGTCTGCCCCTCAGAGCCCTCAACAGGGAAACAAACAAGCCAGAGACCCAGCCAGGCTTTGGAGAGTTTGCTTTTCATTTTTCTTCTGTTAGGGTGACAGGAGCAAAGAACAATTACAGCATTTTTAGTCCAGCTGACAAATTGCATGTTAGCTCAATTTAGCCTAAGCACAATTTCCCAATCAAAGTCAAACCAAAACAACCAAACAGGCTTATGTTGTCTAAAATTCATTAATCCTGTTTGTCTTTTTCACCTCTGTTGATTACTATTATTATACCATGTCCTCAACCAAAGAACATGAGAGTTTTGGTTTTGTTTTCTGGTTGTACTGGGCTTTTTTCCTCTTCAAAGTTGTCTACGTTGCAAGGTTACAAATAGTTAATTAGAGAATGGAAATTCCACTGACTGACCAAATGCAATTAAGCTATCCAGCTCATTTGAAAGCTGGATGTGAATTTAAATAAGGCTCAGCTTTGTGGAAGCTGCCTCCCTCTGATGGACATTTTTGGTTTGGATTAAAAGAAAAAGAGCCTAATTTCTTACTGATTTCTTGCTAATTTCTTATTAATTTCTTTTACTCATCTCTGCTATTAATAAAGATATCTAGTCACTGTCATTTCCAAACTGCAGGGAAGTTGTTTTGGTTTTTTTTTTCCTAAAATTAAAGAATGCCAAAAAATGTCACAGAGAATGAAGGAAGAAGAGACGTAGGAACTTAGAGGTGTTTTGCTCAAAATCTGGTATTGATTCCCCAGGGAGCAAGATCCAGAATAACCATCTGTATGAGTGGGGAGATGCCTTGAGCTAATCATTATATGATACCACACGGAAAAGTGTCTTTGAACTCCCAGATTGTTCCAGTTTCTAGAAGCTCGAGGCAGGAAAAGAGGTCTGTGGGATCCCACACCTGGAGCTGTCTGCCGGAGGTGAAAAGTGTATCCATAATTTAAAAGAATTAATCTCAAAGAAAACTTCAGGTTTTCTCTACAAAGAAATATGCAGCAAAGGATGTTTTAGTTATAATAATCATGTGTAGGCGATTACTATTATTCTAGTTATATAGAAGAGGTGAAAAACTGCCCTAGATTTAAGTGCGCAGAATTATTTCTGACTTTTACTTCATTAATGTATTATTTTTATGTATTTTTAATCTAGTGACTTTTCTTTTGTTTCCTGTGAAACACTTTAAGGATTTAGGACTCCCCTTTTCCCACCCGGTAGGAAATTCTCTCATAGATTTTGAGTTCTTCTACCCTATTTTCTGAAGTTATGGGCCTTCTGAAACCTGTTTTATCGGATAAATGAAGACACGGCAAGCTTGAATATAAGCTTTCCACTTCTGGAGGAAGATCTTATTTAATTTTCAGGTAGAAGCTAGAGGAGGTAGAATTAAAGAAATATATAAAGAATCACCACTTGACTTTTGTGAACAGCTTAACCATAGAGCTGTGAGTAGACTTTTTCATTTTGATGTTTTGTTGACCAACAGACAGCAATGTCAAAATCTTGATGCTCACTGAGCTTAACCAAACCAGGTGTCTGAGGGCAGGAACTGGATCCACTTTGCTCTTAGAAACCTAACCTAGAGAACCTGCCTGGCAAACAGGATGATTTCTTCCCTCTGGTGAAGGGAGGTTTTTTGGATTGTAAATTTTCATAAAATCAGAGAATGGTTTGGGTTGGAAAGGACCTTAAAGACCATCTTGTTCCTAACCCCCTGCCACGGGCAGGGACACCTTCTACCATACCAGGTTGCTCAAAGAAATCCCCATCCAGCCTGGCCGTGAACTCTTGCAGGGATGGGATTTTGAACTTAGGTACCTGCCTCCATCTAGATGCTATTAAATTATACCTGCATCTTCCTAAACTGCTTGATTGACTGTAAATCTTATTTAAAAAAATCCTAAGATAGTGGAGAGCACCTAGGTGTCCATTTGTACCTCACCTTTTCCTCCTGTCAGCCCAATTCCTCACAGGCAACACTTGCAGACAGTGGAAGCACTAACTAAATCACTGGGACTGCCACGGTTTTCCCAGATCTCAGAGAAGATAAATGATACTGGGTAGCTCTTGTAGCACATAATGCTTTTCATCCACAACGCATGCAGCTAATATTCATTCAAAACCAGAGAGATTTATGCAATAAAATTCTGCTTATAGACACTTTCCAAATCACAATAGGAAAGATTGTTAGACAAAAGCCAATGAGGCATTGGCTCAGCCATTACACACCTTTTTAGATGTTTCCTAAATACATAACTGCTGGATTGTTGAGGAAATTAGAGTTCCAGTAGTCAAGAGATCATATATTTTAGGGCATAGTTAATTTTGCACTTGCCCTTGGAGTTACTAATTTTAGTTGTGCAATACCCTTTCAGTATCTATGCACCTACATTTAAAACCAGACACTTTCAATGTATCTGCAATGTCTCTGACATCCTTTAGACATCCATTTTAGGATGAAACAAACCCATCCATAAAGGCCAGACTTCTCTTCACTGAGTGACAGAGGTGGGCTAGTCAAAGATAGGCATTGGAGACAACCAGTTTTGGTCAGATAAATGGTCCTCGAATTAAGTACAGCTGCTAAAGCCTAGTACTGTGCTGTAAGTAATTGTGAACACTTTGTCCACAATAAATACGTATTTTTCTTTTTTTTTTTTTTTTTTGGTAGGTTTTTTTTTTTTCAACTTTAATATTTTGTAGGATTTTTTTATGCTATAGTTAAGAGATCTGGAAGACTTTGCCTATATTCGTAAATAAGTCGGGACTGGGAAACATGGGATCACGTACTGCCTAGGAGTATTCATGCTTCTTACTGCAAGGTCCATGCCAAGCACGGCCCATGGCACACAGAACTCTCCCAGACATTGTACAGGCCTGGAGCAGGGAATAGCATCAGCCAGGGACTGTTCCCAGTAAGCAATTTGGACTGGGGATGTGGAGATGTGGAGATGGGAGGTGATTCACCCTCTTTGACCTCAGGACAAGAAAAGGATCCTTGGCTAATTTTACTGGATAGTATAAACGTGGGTATTTCATTCCAAAACACTGGAAAGCATTGCTGAACTCCTCAGAAGAAAAAAGCCCAAATGACTTTGACATAATATGGGAACTTGGCATTTGCTCAAGTTAAGGTATGGGAGTAGTGGCACAGGATTATGATTCCTCATAAGGCCATAGTCTTCTTTCTCACTTGGATAAAGCTCTTTCTTTTCCTCTCTCTTGCATAATGCAGTGAAAGACATGGAACTGGCTTGGATGCTTTGAGAGAATCATCTGTCAAATATTTTTGAGGTGGAAATATTGATTTTACTTCCGAGGCATGATGAAATGAGAAGGTTGGAGGTGGGCTGAATGGTTTGATGGAATGTCAGTCACAATTCCTTCACTTGACACCTGTTGTCAGAGAAAACATGAAATGAATGTTCACCTTTATTTGCAAATATAGATTGAAAAGTCTATATGAATAAATATGAATTGCTATGGGCTCTTTACTGATTTAGTATCTTCCATGTTTTTGAACTCATTACCTCACAAATTTATGAGAAATGAGAAAGCTGTAAGATTTAGATTTTAAACTTTCTCTTCACACATTGTTTTTGACAGCTCTGATGACCTGGTTTCCTACCACCTCCCTGTGATTTCGATTCAAACCTGACTGAGCACTTAGAAAAAAAAAAATCACTTGGATGAGTCTGCAAATAACTTTGCCTACTTCTCTATGTTTTTTCATATTTGCATGATTCCACTGACTTCAGTGAGTGCTCACACAGCTTTGAAAATTTAGGCACAAATTAATTAGGACCAGAGCTCAGCTCATGAAGTGTTCCAAATGACTTATGAAAGTCGATGACATCGTGATGCAGCTTCATAGGGGAAGATGAAAAACTCTGGAAGCTTGATGGATACCTAGACCAGTACCACACACTGTAGCTTGATTTAATACAGCACCCAAACTTGTCTTTTTAAAGACAGCTGAGTTAACAGCAGCCTGCTCTCTGTTGTTGGTGAAAGAGGAACAGCAGTATCCTGTAGCATCAGCAAGATTCAAAGAGCATGAGAAACAAGCAAAGGGACTTTGCTTGAATTGTTAATGAATTATGGAAATTATGATGTTACAGAAGGAGCAGAGATAAAATGGATCATTCTCACAACCAAAGAGAGGAGAAAAAGCTGAAGACTGTGCATTTATCAGAAGAGTCGATTCTGCTGCTGAGAACATTTTGCCAATGAAAAAATTAAATACCATGAATTATGGAGATTGTTTAATGTATGTGACTGCTCTGAATAGAAGAAGGTACAAAGGCATGTCAGAAGAGTGGGAAAATTAGTAGCTGAATTTGGCAGCCAGCGAGGAAAGAAGGCCATGTGCGAGTCATCATGACAGCACAAACCAGTAAACAATTGGGGACGGCTGAGATGTGGTTTGATGCAGTAAGATGAGACTGGATGTGTGTGGTGAAAAAGCCTCTCAGAAGAATGAACAGAGAAATCATGCTCTGAAGAGGCTGAGAGATGTGGGAGCAATCTATCAGAAAGCTGCAAGTCTACAAAAAAAAAGGCTAGAACAGAGCTCATTGGGGATGACTGGAATTAAAAGATTAGAAAGATTTGGGGTTTTGTTCTTACAATGGTTTTGATGCAAGAAGAACGCTACCTTGTTTTATATTTTCCATAAAAAATAAGTTTTAGCACAAATTCTAATACCACCAGATGTTTGCCTCCAAGTTAACTCTTCTGTCTGAGAAATAATGTTATGCTTCCTCACAGAAGTAATAATGTGACTGATTTAAATCCTTCTCTCCTCTGTAGGTAGAGTTTTGTTTAGGCTTCATCCCCATGAGCTACCACAATGTTCCTTCTTGCACAGGCTATACCCCAAAGGAATTGTAAGCCAGCCATGTAGCTGAGCTTGGGAAGAGGAACATGAGGCTACTGACCCATTATTCCCATGGGACTCCATAAAAGTAAAATCACTGAGTTTCAGGGCATTCGGGTTTTCAACTTTGCAGATTTATCTTTAAAAGAAATCTTTTACAAGAAAAATGTCTTTAATCAGCAATCCAGCCTTGGTGAAAAAAAAGTTCAGTGTAAATTCCACAGATATTTCTGGAAAAGAGATCTGGCAAGGTTAGAAATATCAAGACCTAGGTGGTTTGAAATGGGAGGATGGAGGAGTCACTACCAGTGGCCAGGCTGTGTGGTTGATCGATGAGATGGAAGATGATGGAACCAGTGGCAGTGGGTAAACAGAGCTGAGGAGGAAGAGAATGAAGAGTATGAGAAGGGGAAAATGTCAGCACTTCATGTAGCAGAATTGGGTTCGGAAGAGATGGTACAGGGCAAAGAGCTGGGAACAAACCATTGTAACATGGTGCAAAGTGCAAAAGTGTTTTGTTTCCTTCTCTTCCCTTTCAGAAGACAGATAATCCCACGTCTCCAAGGCACCTAATCAGAATTAAAAGGAAAACACTGGGAAAAAAATGAACAAAAAGGAAAAAAAAACCCTAAATTCCATTCATGGATAAACAAAGCTATATCCTCCCATATCCACAGATCTATTAGTGTACGTATTTTAATTTGATTTGCTGTTTTGGTCATAACTTCTCAGTGTGGCATGAAAGTAATTAAAATAAAGGGGTCTGCAGAGGCATCAAATTCCATTTTCCCAGCTGTGTTGTGAAGCTTAAGGCTGGTTACATCTATAGACCAAGCACAAAAGTTTGCTAGACATTTATTTCTTATCTGTATTTTAAAAATGTGCCTTTTTCTTACCCTCACAGAAGGTCTTTGTGTCTAAGTCTGTCAGTGGCATTCCTTTGAACCTAAACCCTTATTTTATCAACCATTTTTATTCATAATTGTAGCTATGGGGCCTGATCCTATTTTCACACTAGAAAATGCAGTCGATTTCAATCCAGCCAGTCGTGGTCAGACTTCTGTAAATGAGATTAGAATTGAGCTCATGTCAAACACAGTAGAGCCAGAAAAAGATTTATTTCTCTCATTGAACTCTTTGGGTGAGAATTTGTCCAATTAAAATATATTGTCTATTATGCTTTGGACAGCATGGCAAAACTAAACTAACCCTCAAAATTGGATGTTTGGAAGGGACAAGTTTCTGTTTTTCTTCTTCAACATAAGATCATTTGAGAGCTTTTGTTGATGTGGGAACTCTTTTAGGAGCCAAAGACACAATTTTGCAAAGATCAGGAAGACCTGCCCTAAAACCTTTGGCAAAAGGCCTGGGCTGTGTTCCGAAGAAATGAGGGGGTGTTGTTCTGCAGGGTGCTCTGAGCTTGAAGCTTCACACTCTTTTGTAGTCATTGATGCATTGGTTGGAAAATTTATTTCGTTCCCATGCCTTCAGGAGATCTGTGTTTGTGCAGTGAGCAGGGGCTGATGTTTACTTCAGGTTTGGGCAACTCATCTGCCAGATCTTGGCCTGATCCCAGTGAACAGTAATTAAACAATCCCCTTTCTCTAGCACTAACGAGCCAAGAGATGTAGTCAAAACAACCAGCCTCACCCACAGGAGTGCATGTCCCCGTCTTCCCTAAAGCCTAAAACTTGCCACAACAACTCTTGCAAACTTCCAGTGCCACCCCCAAAATGCTCCTGGGTGAAACAATTTGGGACACGGTTTTCAATAACTGCATCTGTGTCTGCCAGCAATTTCCACAGAGGATTCCCTGGAGCCATGCTCCCATTGCCAGGCCTGCTTATGAATTTTCTTGTTTGACCTTGAAGATTTCCATTCTGTCTCTGACGGAGGTGCCTTTTGTGCATCCACAATTTACCCTGAATGGTCATGCCTGGACAACCACAGTAAATATTTAAAGTATCAAACATGGATAGGTACCTAAACGCCCAGTGAAATCCAGGAGTCATGATTAGTTTCAAGGTATTCTAGACATCCAAATATCTTTGAGAGTTTGAGAGCAAGCTTTTTTCGTTCTTCATTTAATCTATGTTGACCTTTATTACTTTCCCTTGGCTTTTCCTCTATTCCTTTCATTTCTTGAAGTCTCTGTGATGCTCCAAATATTTGATCCTGCCTCTCAAAAGACACAAAAATCCTGATCCTGTGGTGCTCCTCTGTCTTTTGCAGATCCCTTCTGCTTCCACCGAAGTCTTAAAATAAAACTCCTTTTCATTACACTTTGGCATTCATTTTTGGATATGATATTAGGATAGTGGCAGTATTTACCAACACTATAAAAAGAACATGAAAAGCTGATGTCATGAAGGAAGAAAATAAACAGGAACACAATACTCCTCAAACTAGACCCTTTTAAACGTAGATATTGCGTTCTAAAGGTGCCAGCAGTGCAGATAAAAAGGAATCACATCACGAAAGGTGAACCACAACCCTGTTCAAAGGACTGCTCTGTAATTAGGTTTTTTCCCTCTTGGCAGACTCACTGAATAACTGTTGAAAGAAGCATTGATGGCATTGGAAGCAGGGGTCCAGAGCCCCTGCCACCACAGCACCATGGTCATCCTGACACCCTACTGCAGGGTCCCCAGGTCACATCAATGCGCTGATACCCACTCTGAAAGGCAGACCTTGGTGTGAAATCTGTCATTCTTTTGTGGATCTAAGAATAGTTAAAGAGGTCACTGAACCTCAAGCTCTCCGCTACCTTTCTAGCTGAGAAATGATAAGTGATCATTAAAGCAGTCCCAAATCCATGCCAGTGCAAAGTGAAACAGGTTTTATAAAGAAAACCTCTCAGTCTTTTCAGTCCATGTCTCACTCAAGTCAATTAAGAGCCATTTTTCAGCACAGGGTAGGAAACAGCTCTTGTGGCTGAAGGGGCTGAGTGATGACAGTCACCTCATTTACTGCTCACACAGAGCCATCTGAGAGATGTACCTCAGAAATTGACAATTACTGCTGTCAGCTACCCTTTACAGGGCAGTTTCATGACAGTCAGCCTTTGCATAGGCAAATATTAATTATTTATATCTACTGCAGCTTCAAGAAGATTGGTGCAGCTTTTTAGGCTGTGCATAGTGACTTCCAGATATAAGCTAGAAATGAAGGAAGTCAGGAAATGCTGTTGGTTAGAAATGTAAATGGGCATTACCTGTGTTTAAATAGGATATACTACAATATTGTTAGGCATTCATCAGTAGTCATATGACATTTTTTAATCAGTATTTACAGGGATAATTAGTTATAGACAGTTTGCATTCACAATTCCATGTTTACCCGAGCAGGTGGTTAATGCATAGGGAAGAAATCTTAACTAGTTTACCTGTGTTCAGAGACTAATTTGTGCAGCTTTCAGGATTTCTGGGAATAGGGACCTCAGCCTAATCACAAGTTCAGTACCAGGGAATGGCAACTCAGCATAGAAACCTTCTCTTACTTGTGTATCACCTAGTATACAGTCATCTGACTCTCTGTATAAGTTTCAGGTGAATTTTGTATTAAATTATTTTAATCTGTATTAAGTAACTGCAGACATTGGTTTTCTAAACAGTGTAACAAGTGCATCTCATTCAAGCTGAATTTCTGATCAGTGTGGGAAAGGACCCAACACTTTACTTACTTTTTAATATTCTTATTTCCCACATTTTCTCATGCTCTTTATTTCCTAATAAATAGCAGCTCTTCCTTGACGTTTTATCAAGCAGTTTTCATATTGCTATATTTGATGTTATGCGGCTGAAACATTGAAGTAAACTGAATGAAAATATTTAAATGGTAGGCTTGACACACTGAAGATGCATCAAAAATTTACATGTAGCCTGTAGTTAAGAGCATGTAAAAAACAGAGAGCTAAAGCACAAAACTAGTCAGCTCTTCTCTGTCAGTGAGAAAGGATTTCAAAAATACCTTATGTAGAAGCCTGCCTTGAGGCTGGTTGATGGGAGACCACGTGGAGCTCCCTGGGCTGAATATGCATCCTGCTTTCATTGCTCAGGAGATGAACAATGTAGAGCTCTATTAATCATAATAAGGATTGCAATAAATCATAACAAGGATTCTGCCCCAACCAAGGAACGAAGCAAACTCTGAATCTGGGGCTGAATGCAGAGACAAGTTAATTCATCAGGGAATTGTCAACAAAGAATGTGCCTTAATCTTAATTACTGGTAGACCACCATGTTAGAGCCCTGAAACATGTCTAAGTACTGATACAAAGAGCGAACAAGGTGTCAGCATGGAGTGATGTGCTAATCCCCCAACCTGAGGTGATGCTGGATGCAAACAGCAATTCTGCCTGAATTTGCAGGCACCTCAGAGCTATCAAGCCCTCCTTGATATACTTGCCCCAGATGTAACACAGGAGGGAACAGAAAAGCACTTCTCTGCCTTCCATTCTGGAAGCTTTGGGATCTCAGGATACTAAGGAAATGGTATTTTTTAATTTGTCTTTGTGCACGAGGGGGAGAACGTGTGGTTTCTTGCACTCAGACACGTTAATCTGTACAATCTTGTGGTCAGGCCTCTTGTGGGATATTAAGACAAATATAGCTGACAGCTGATGGTTTTAATACGTGCCAGAGCTGTCCAGATTCCCTTTATAATAATGGCGAAAGGATTAGAGGCTTCTAAGCTGAAATGCATTTTATCCTAGGATGGACATTACATGATTAATTTCTTCGAAGTCCGGAGGAGGCCCCAAAGATGATCAGGGGACTGGAGCATCTCTCCTGCAAACACAGACTGAGAGTTGGGTGTGTTCACCCAGAAGAGAAAACTCTGGGGACACCTCATTGCAGCCTTCCAGTTCTTAAAGGGAGCATGGGAAAAAGAGTGAGAAACTTTCTACTCAGGTAGATAGTGATAGGACAAGGGGGAATGGCATTAAACTGAAAGTGAAACGATTTAGATTAGATATTAGAAAGAAATTATTTACTCAGAGTGTGCTGAGGCCCTGGCACAGGTTACCCAAAGTTGTGGATGCCTCATCCCTGGAAGTCTTCCAGGCCAGGTTGGATGGGGCTCTGAGCAACCTGGGATAGTGGAAGGTGTCCCTGCCCACGGCAGGGGGTTGGAACTGGATGATCTTTAAGATCTCTTCTAACTCAAACCATTCCATGAGTCTATGACAGTTTTTCTTCAAGTGAGATTTCTCCTCGATCTGTGATGCTGAATAAAATTTTGCAACTTATCCAAAGATGAAAAATCCGTGAATTTGGGCGTGTTAAGTGCCTGACCTGTCACAGACACCAGCTAGTACTAGTTTCTGATCACATTTAAGAATGTTTACTTAAGAAAGAAGTAATCAGTCAAAAACATTTTGTGCTTTCTTGCCAAGATCTTCCTCTCCAACTAAGTGCCATCCTCAGCAGTGTATTGTCAATGTCATTTATTTCTTTGTCTAATTCCTATGCCAGAAACTTCTCTATCACTTCAGATTTTCATCTTCAAACATACTCAAGCAATCTGCCTTTTCCTATCAATTTCTGCCATCGTTATTCCCCTCTTTTGGATATTAAAGCCTGGAAGCTCATGAAAAGCAATTATTGCTCTTTTTGTAGCTTGGCAGCTTTTTTTTGTAGTTCACAGTGTTTTCCTTTCAAACTTGTTTCCTCCCAAACTTTTTCCTTCTTACTGCACTTCTTATTTTATTCCTGCCTGTGAGCTTTTCCTTTCTGAGGTGACCTACAAAGGATTTTTTTTTTTTTAATTGGACTTATACTTTGTCTCTTTCTGGAGTACAAAGATATTTTTTCTTTTTGTTTGTTTATTCATAGCAATTATTTTTTCTTGGCTATTTCAGGAATGTCAGTGCTGGCCTTTTCTGATTTTTCTGGATGCTACTTTGAATCTTCCCAAGGACAGTTATTATTAGCTCTTACACTGCAGCTGACTGGATATGGGTGTTGAAAGTTTAATCTGTTATCTCCATAAAATATAATTACTTGTACCCACCAACCTTGAAACAAGCCCATATTTATATAAAAAACCCTAACTATTTCTCAGTGAAAGCAAAATTTACTAGCTACCTCATCCCTTCCTGAAATGTTCTCCAAAACTGCTGCTTCATTAGATATATATCATCTTCCCTTAATCTCAGCTGGGCTTTCGTATCTATGTACATGTGCCTAATATTAATAAAGTAAAATCTTACAACCTCCCACTCCCTGCCCCAGGAAGAAACACATTGTACCTAATTTCCTTCAAAACTTCCCGAGGAAGATTTCACTGACACTGTGTAGTTCTCTAGTTTTCACTTTCTTATCCCAATATTAGTGCTTGAAACTGGTTCGGGTGAATCAAACCTTAAACGCCTTTTATCTCTTCTCTGAGTATAAAGACCAGTAACTCTTACAGCAATACAAATTGCATCCCAAATACAAATAAAGTTGTTAGGCTCCATGTCTCGTTTCCCTCCCCTATTTTCCCTTCCCCAATGCATCCCTCTCATCCTTCCTGAGAGAGGCTGTGTGGTTTGCACTGGACCTCACTCCATCCAAAGTACACCATGGGTATTGGCCTCTGCTCTCAGCAGCAGCAGTCGACTTTTGCATGACCTTGAAAACTTCAGGCACAGTTTATGCCTGGACCTACAGGGACCACATGCAATCTGCCACACTGGAACTCTACAAAGCACGTGGCAAAGCAGTGACTTCTGCCAGCCCTTAGGGGGTGCAGCCTGAGCCGGAATGTGCCCATGCCACCACAACGAAGAGAAAAGCTCCTCATGTCTCTGTCACTTACATTTTCCACAGCTGATTTTAAAATGATTTTTGGTGATTATCAGGGCCTTTATGTTTATTAGTTCTTCTCACTCCCCAGATTTATTTTTTGCCCCAATGGACTCTCTCTCTTCTGCAGTTTATTTTATTACACTATGTAGACCAAGATCATTTACTCCTCTCTTAACAGCAAAGTCTTTTTCCTCTGATCTTCTTTGTAGACCTTAGTAATTTGTCTTCCTTGTTGATGCACAGCCAGGAGAGTATTAGATATAAGTCCTTTACAGGGACTTCCTGCAGGGCCATTAATAAGAAGTTCCTCTAAATGGATACTAATACTTAACAGGTAGGAAACTGGACATGAGGAAATTCATAGGACTACTTCACTCTCCTCAAATTTTTCTATTATGGCTTTCATCATAAAACCATTTGGGTTGAAAAAGCCCCGTAAGATCATTGAGTCCAACCACTGAGTCTGACTGTTGCCATTTGCTGGAATAAACAGCAATCCTGTGTTAAAATAAAGGGATCTGTGGCTTGAGCACCAGTGAGGAGAAGTAGCTGTTGAATTGTGTCCTCTCCTGCTGTGGCCAACCAGCTCAATGACAGAGATAAATGCATGTTGGCAGTGTTACTGGATCCATATTTTAAGCAAAAATTGAAGCCTCACTTCTACCAAATGCTGACATGGCTATCTAGAAAGATGAACCATTAAGTACAGGATCCATCCTCCCTCCCTTATCTGCTGTGCTGCGTGCTCTGCAAGTTGGTATTTCATATATCAGTGGAAAGAGCCATCTTTCCACAATGAAGCTAAGAAGGTCTTCTGAGTGGAAAAAAATACCCTAAAAATGAATCTCAGCCCTGTGTCCATGTTTTAGGTGTTCTATTGCATCTCATATACCACCAGGCACTTACGTACTGAGAGATGAGCTGATCCCCTCATGCACCGAGCCCCTAAATGTAAACTGTTAGAGGTATTTGTGTTCAGCTCAAGCTGAATTGCACCTTCGTACTGGGTCAGCTGAGTCAATCCCACCTCATGTTTGTGTCTTTGCAAGGGGAGGCTGTGGGCTGACCTGAAGGTGTGGAAGCAGGACAGGAGATGAAGGCTTCTGTGCTGGCCCCTTGGAGGACATAGACACAGTCCTTGAGACCAAAACATTGCCATTTATTATTTCTTGATTACTTGGTCCTTACTGAAAGGAACACATCATTTGTTTCTACATAGCTCAGCAAATTATATTTGTGAACAAGACTCTGGTTACTTTAACCCTGTCCATTCCAAGAACTGGTTGATTAGAATATTACTCATTTTGTACAATAACTCATTTCTATTTTGCATTAGAGATCCATCCATCCATCTGGAGCAATTTCCAGATTTGTCCTACATTTCCAGAAAACCCTGTCTGACTTGAAGTGGTTGACTGCTAAGTGATGACCACTTGTAGATGTCAGCATCTTCAGTCAGATTTCTGAGTGATCAACTGTTCTGACAATTAGGCACATATTGTCTGATGGAGAAATTCCTACCACCTGTTCATGAAATGCAGTATCAGGATAGTCCTTGAAGCCACGTTTCCTATGTTTTTATCCCTAAACCCACCATTTTCATGGGGGAGTTGGCCACATTTCATATGTGCTAGCTGTTCAATTGCTTATACAAATGGTAATGATGATATTAAATTATTTAGAAATGGTAAACTTATTTCACTGTTTAATATCACATTTAGGAAAGCCCAGAAGAAAAAGTCTGGGGATTAATCTAAAGAAATATTTTGATTAAACCTTTGTGTTGAATAAGAATGGAGTGGAGCTGTAGGGCTGATACAGCCACGATTTTCCAATATTTCCCAAAGCCGGTGTCCTTTTGTGCTGCCTGCTGGGTGATTCTTCAGAATTATGTATTACCTTCAGCTTTATTTAATTTGTTCCCATACGAGGGGTGTCTGACAACGACAAAAATGTGTGCTCTTAAAAGCGTAGCCATTATAGTATCTTCCTTTATTGTCTGGTGGTTACACTGTGTTCTATTACATTACATGAAAAATAGAGTGTCTCCTCTCTGATTAGATAGAGAGGAAAGATGGGCGCTGTATTTTGTCAGAATTTACAGCAAGTGATAGTGGTAAATGAATAAAATATTCTAAGTTAGTGTTTACCCTGTTTCTTCCTTTGCTGACTATTGAGATCTCTTCATATTCTTTCCTTTTATATAACAACCTTAGCCAGAAGCACATTTTTCATTTTTTTTTCCGGATCTTCATCATTTTTTTAGTGGATGCTGGAAGTTATGACAGTGATTCCAGGTCTTGCAGCAGATGGCAGTTCTCTGAGCGGGTTGGCAGGAGGATTTTTCTTGCACTCCCTGAAATGGGGCATTTAAATAAAAGGGTACAACTGATGGCTGGTGTTGACCCCTAAAATCCTCTAAAATCAACACTTACTAAGAGCTGTTTTCTCTTTTGCTCTGTTCATGTGTGTGGAAGTGAAGAAGTTCTGTGATGGATAAATCTAAATCAAAAACCAGCATTGAAGGTTTTTCTCCCCAGAAGTTGAGCCTTTAGTGTATGTTTCCCAGGAGGGTCGGGAGGTCTTTCACATTATAGCTTTCACATAGGAAAACCAGCCTATGAGTGAAGAATTCCCATTTATTATTTAGTGTCTATTACTAGCTCTACAAAAAACTATCCCAGTGGAAGAATATCATGGTCTACATCTCTAAAGGAGGCTAGAAGTTTTGAGGGGCCTAATTTTCAAAGTAATTAAGTTTCAAAAAAAGAAGGAAAATCTCCTTAGAGCCATTCTTGACAATTCACAGTCGAGTTGTATGGCTTCCTTTTCTCATGATAGATTTTTTTTTTAACCTGAAAGAGAGAGACAACTTTGGAAGTCTGTGACATTTAGGAAAGAAGGGATTCCACTCATGCAAAGCCAAGAAAAATGAAACACTCCTCTATAAATGAGCCACAATCCATCTCCCATGCCCAATTAAGATGTCGATACATCTCTCTCCTGACTTATGTCTCCATTCAAACTTGACATTGCTAAAACAACATTCCTGATCTCCGCCCCTTCCCTGAACTTGCATTCTTTCCATTTCAGTCATTCTGAAAAATAACACTGTCATACTCATCAATCGAGCTTATCATTTGGACATGATATTTACATGGATGGATTTCTCTCCATCACATCAAGCTGTTTCTAAACCTCACAGACACTTCCTGACAAAAAGCTGCAAATATTCTAATTCATGTAACGAGTTAAATTGTATCCAGGCTCTTAGCACCTGATGTCTCAAGCCTCAATAAATGTAGTTGTTCCCATTTCCTTTTCTCATCTCTTTTGCAATGTCTATAAAATCTCGACAACATTCAGATTAGGTGGTGCTGCAAACTACTCCCTGTAACATCATCAGTTTCTTTACAATTGCCTTTTTTGCTTATCTATTAGAAATTACCTGCTTAAAGAGTTTTGAAGGAGTCACTTTTTCTTTTATATACGTACAATAGCTGTAGAGACTACAGTAAGATTAAAAAAAAAAGAAAAAAAAGATGGCTATTACCTTTAAATGCAATTATTCAAACCATTTCTAAAAGTGAAAGGCTTTAAAAAAAATCCATTGAAACAGCTAGCTCAATTCTAGCCAAAAATCCGAGTAATCTTGTGAGAGTCATCCCCACAGTTATTGAAAATAATGACCTAAAATAAAGGTAAATCTAAAAACATTTGGAGCTATCCTTCTCTATAAGACTCCAAGGCACACATTTAAATGGGATCAGTGTTTACCTCTCATCTTTACTGAATTGATAATTTACTTTATTCTAGCTTGGTTACTCTACAAAATGAAGCTAATGCCTTCTAATAATGGTTAGCACAGAATAATGTTCTACTTGGACATGTTTACATGAATTTTACATAAATGAATAAGTAAAGTAATGGTGTCTGTCAGTGCAATATTTATCATTACGTACTGAATTGCAATTGCATCGTTTAAAGGCCATAGCTTGCTTGCAATGAGAATCTGCACAGGTTGCTCCAGCAAATGTAATTTTTTTTGGTGATTTTAGCTTCAGCTGCAGCCTAGTGGCCAGCTGTATTAGCTGTGATTCAGCTGTCAGCAGGACAGAGCTGTGTCAGTGTAAAACACCTGCAGACTCACTCAGGGCTGGGTGACTGTAACCCTGTGCCAGCCCCATTCGGACAGGTACAACTGACTGGGGACCTCTGCAGACCTCCAGGAGGGAGGTGCAGGAAGGCACAGGTGTCCCATAGGACCCCTGGCACCTCTGCCAGAGCCAGGTGGACGTTTCAGATGTTCTGGTGCATCTCTAAAGGATTAAAGTCTGATTGTGAGTTGTTGTCTTGGGGCGATTTTCTGGGTCAGATGTAAACCTTCAGGCAGACACCTGCAATAACTGTGAATTGAGACTGAATTACCATTCTGGATGTCTGTGCTAGCATACACTGACTGACAGACAGACAGTGGGGAGAGGGATATTCCCTGAAAGTCAATCAGCCCAGCTTAAGACACAGAGAATTAAATGATCCCTGAATATGCCTTGAAGATGATTTCATCCAATTGGCCAGGCTAAAGAAGTGTCATAACAGTTAGACTTGTAAAGTTTGTGGAAATTATTCCTGTCCCAAAACAAAAAAGAAGGAAATAACAAGAAAATGGAGCTCATGATTTTTATTTAATATAAGTCTGTCTGCTGAGACAGAAAATGGATTGGAGGGGGTGGTTCATCAGCACTGAAAGCACATGACCCTGTCAGACGAGCTGCAGAAATAGCTCCTAAGGGTTGGTACAGATCAATCTGAATAGTCTGAGGTTGTATTTTAGAAACATCCCTGCATCTGCCAAACCCCAACATAATATGCCTGTATTTAGTTCTTATTGTTGAATTTACCATTTACTTGCAGAGAGTTCCTCAGAACTGGGACTGAGGTTGAAAAGAAATCAGAATCACCTCACAACCGAGTCCTGACAGACTGAAAAGGTGAAAAATCAAGCTTAAGAGTTTATTTTTGAATCTACATGTGCAGAATTTGAGGATGAGAAAAATACCAGAATGAGCCCAGCAAGAGGTGACAGGAATTGGCAGCTGAACCAAACCCAAGCTCCAGGAAGGCAGTTAAACTCACCCCAGAGGAAAATGTTCTTACTAAGGATAGCCAGCTATCCACAGTTTTTTTATTTGCAGTTTGCCTGTTTGCTGCTCTGTAACCAGAATAAGAGAGGTGGCACATCCCCCAGATCCCAGAGTGCTTTCAGGACATGCTTCATAGGAATAAAGATAGATTCATAGGAATAAGATTTCCTTTGACATATTTCCAAAGTGCTCAGACTGGCATGATGAAGGTTTCCAGCCTTATGATGGGAAGAAGATCTTTTTTTTGCTTTACCTTGCACATTCCCAACATCCTGTGCAACACCCCTACATCTGCATTCAGCCCTATTGCTCAGGTTTAAATTGGCTTAATTAGTAGCATTGATTGAAGTGAGAATCATGGGAGTGGGGGGAACTTATGTAGTAATTTTTCAATACTTTTTGCTAATCTAATTCTGAGTTGTCAAACTGGAATGATTGTCATGGGTTGTCAACCATGGAGTGGTTATTTTATTGGAGCTTGGCCTAAGTTCTACCCTACCCCAAGCTACTTCTGATACTAACTCAGGTAGTTAGGAAAACAGAAGCAGGTTTTTAAAATAGTCCTACCTGAGCAGCTTGCTGTGATTGATGCATGAGAGCAATTCCTTACGGCTGCCTGAACTGGAGCCACCCTGGATGCAAGTCAGTGACACACTGGATGCTGAGCTGCTCTCAGCTGGCCACTAAGAGGATGTTTCCATCCATTCCAAGCTTATCCCACCCCTATGACTTGGATTTGGTGAGGTTTTAGCAGATGGCTCCCTCATATCAATAGATTTCACAGTGCCACTTCTTACCTATGAACAAAATTTTTTGAGCTCTAGGTTTCCAGCTTCAGTTCACACATGGAATGTGCCTGGGGCAGGATCTAGGTTGGTCACAATTCTCAGAGAGAAGAGGAGATGCTAAAAAGGACTGACCCATCAACAGACTCTCTGTAATCTCCCTTGCATTCAGAGTGATCTGTTCTGAGTTATTTTAACTGAGAGATCACATTCGACACGCAGAGCTGAGATTTCATTACACAGTTTATCACACCCCTGAGTTTAAATCAGGAGTAACACTCCCTAGTGCTTATCATGGCCACTGTGCTGCATATAAAACCTACAAAACTCCTCCTCCATGAAGTGAAGAGGATCCACACAAACATCAGCAATGAAGGTGGCAGGGCCTCTTGTGCCTCAGTGCCAAAATTATATATATAATTATATCTGTAATGTAGTTATAATTATGTAAGTGTAACATTACATATCAATTAAATGCACTATATATATAATTATAGCTATAAAACAGCCATATTACATGTATGATTCTATCTGTGCAAGAAAGAGTATAAACTTTGAGCATATAAATAAAAATCATACCTTATGCTCTTTCATGCATGGGTAAGTACTAAATCTGGTCTTGCTGTGTATCTAATGAAATGCAAATAATGCCTTCACCAGCTTTTCTATCAACTTACCTACATACTTCCTGTGTGCTCTGTTCCTGGAGGGACAGCCATTTGGGTGTGGGTGTAATCCTCACAAGGTATATGGCCTGCACTGCGGGGTGCAGCAGTTCCCTTCCACAGGGATTGCATTTTGGTTATGATTTTGCTCCAGATAACACAGGAAACGTCCTCTCTGAGCCTCTCTGACTACTGCTTCCACAAGGAGCAGGATTGCAATGTCTGTATTTTTCCCAGTGATCCCTCAGGCAGCTGCAATCCCTTAAACACCTGGATGTTCCACATTATGCAGAGTGTTCTCTGTGAAGGGCTGGGATAAATGATGAGATTCAACTGCTGGGGGAGTAACCTAATCAACATACAAGGTCACATTCAAAAGCTTGAACGTTGCTTCCCAATTAGAGCTATGTATCAGATGGAAGGCAAGGGATTAAATATTGATGATTTTCTTCACTGGGCTAGTGATTTTTTTCAGGGAAGCAGTTACAGTTTCTCAGCCTATATCCATGTGCCAGATGCATACTTCCACTAGGTATTTTTTCTTTCCTTAAGTCAGAAAGATAAATCTCAAATTAAATTTAAAAAAATACCCTGCAGTGAAGACAAACTCAGAGGTTTTTTGCTTTATTCTTTCACACTGTGGATAGAAATGGCAAAGGTAATTGGCCACATTCTATTTCCAATTACTCCAGTTTCCTGATCCAAATTCTACTCTACTGATATCATTAGGGGTTGCGTAGATACTGCAGAACTGAATTAAGTTCACACATGTTCAAGGCAGTAGGTGCTTCCAGGTGTTGTGTTGGTTGTTTGACAGGAGATGTTTCTGGATGAGATCCAGAGGGAGCCTTGGTGCGCTGAAACAGCTGAATCTGAGCTCTGTGAGAGGTCTTCAGGACAAGGGAGTTGGGTCACTGGCCCTGAATAGGGCTTCTTCCCTCTTCTGCTTATGAAAAGTGATGTGGAAAATATTTCAGTGACCAGGAGAGATTTTCAGCTGTGTCTTTCACAGTGATGGTTTCAGGGCTGTAGCTGTCCCCACATTGTGCAGCCAGAAGCCTCCTGTGCACCATTTCCCCGTTTACTGAATCACCCAGAGGTTTGGGTTGGAAGGGACATTAAAGGTCATCTGGTCACGAGCAGGGACATCTTCAGCTACCTCGGGCTGCTCAGAGCCCCGTCCAGCCTGAGCTTAATCGTTCCTTACCCCTTTTACTGATGATTCATTGCCTTCTCAGCATCACACGTTTGTGCTGTAGAAGAACTGGGTGTAATATTTCAGTGATTTGTAGACTCATTGCACAAAGGCTCCAGAGCAGTTTGAAAGTTAGCATCCTATTTGGAGAACAGTTTCTGACTAGAAATATTGACATTTACTTGACAATGTTTCCTTTCAAACGGAAGTATTCACTCCCTCCCCTGATGAAATAATGGTCCCACTTCACCTGGCCTTATCCTAGAATCACAGAACAGTTTGTGTTGGAAGGCACCCTCAAAGGTCATCCCTGCAATGAGCAAAACTGGATCAGTTTGGGCAGAACTCAGATGCCCTTGAATGTTTCCAGGGATGGGACATCCACCACATCTCTGGGCACCTGTTCCAATGTTTTACCATCCTCATTGTCTAAAAATTGTATTTTATACCTAATCTAAATCAAACATCTTTTAGTTTGAAATGATCACCTCTTGTTTTATTGCAACAGATCCTGATAAAATCTTTTTTATAGGCCCCCTGCAAGTCAAAAAGGCCATGATAAGGTATCTCTGGAACCTTCTCCTCTCCAGGCTGAACAACTCCTTATGAGATGATCTGAAGGTAATGAAAGGAGAAAAAACCCCAAACTAAAAGTTTTATGTCAAGGCCATCAAGTCCATCGTGTCCTGAAAACACTTTGTTTGCAAGCTCCCGTTCTTTGCTTAGACTCTTAACCTTTCTTGATCGCTGGATATTTTTGCTGCAATAACTGCCTCATTGTATAATTAATTTCACTGGAGAATTCATTCGTACAGTTATTGCTTTGCATTTTTCAATAATTAATTCCCTGTAAGTAGGTTCATATTTTTTGTATATTCCCCGTATCATTCCTGACTTTCCTTTAAGGTTACTGAAGCAATCTTCTTCCCCGACCTTCTCTCTGTCCTTTGCTTGTCTCCCTTACCCTGTCCCTCAGTCCTGCAGCACCCTCCAGTCCTCACACAGCAGTGACAATCTTTGCTCCTTTCCTTGTGGCCAGATGAACCCAGTTTCAGGATACACAGGAAAAAAAAAATAGAAAAAAGGGATGGATGAGGCAGTTACAAGGCTTTCTGGAGAATAGCTCAATCTAATGCCTGGCTAACTCTGATCTTCTTGGCAGTGGCAGGGTGGTCCCAGGGACAGCAGGGTGGGCTGGAAGTGGCCAGTAAGGGTCTGTGAGGTCTGAGGTTAAGGACTTGGAGGACTTCAGAGGACTTTATGAGTCACAGCCTACCTGGAGTGTGTGAAAGGACCTGGGAGGAAATTTCAAGGTGCCATGTGGGGGAAACATGGGATGAGGCCATTTGATGGTGTTTCAGAGGGCTTTTGGTAAAAGGAAGTGATTTCTGCCTTCTCATTGTGAATAATAAATAGAGCAAATTTGGTGAGCTCACACCTCCTGGGATTTTCAGAAAATATTCTGTGTATTTTTGGATCATGGCACTCAAGTCTTACTCCCCATTGTGGCTTTGTTTCAAATGTTAACATTCACAAAGTTTGTGTTTCTTCCCAGGACAGTTTCTCAAACACCACCTTGATCTCAATACCTGTTTCTTAATTTCACAGAAAGTCATTGTTTATTAGTTGGTGTCCCCTCATTTGGGGTTTCTGATCAAATAAATCACTATTAGGGCAACAGTGCTTTGGAGTTTTTAATTTTATTATACAAGATACTGACCACTGTTAATAAGTAAATGGCTTTTTGGTACAACTTTGGGTTTGCAAGACTGAACCTGACTCCAGACTTATTAATCTTGGGCAGGAGTTATGCCACTATTTCATAGAATGGTCAGATTACACCCCTTAGTTAGATACAGTCAGGTGAGATGGATCCTCCACAGAGTCTCTTAGAAGAATTTAAGTGAATTTTTATGCTTCCAGGTTTTAAATTTGCTATTGGAAATATTTTGTTTCTTCTTTTTTTTCTTCCAAGTAAAATTTCTGCCACAAAGCTTAGTTACTCTCTAAAGGAGGTGAAAAAAGAAAACTCAAAAAAAATTAGAGCAACATATTAATTGGTTCCTTTGCTCACTTGAGAGGACACAATCCGAACTTTCCTGATGACTTTGTTTGCCTTTGGATTGAGTTCTGACTGCAAAGTTTGGGTTTCAGGCACGTTTCTGAAGCACAAAACACTGCTCAAATCACCAGCCCCAAAGGGATCTGTGCTTCAGGGGAAAGCAGTCAGAGGACAATTAAATGATGATGTCTGGATTTGTCAGGCTTATGTAGACTTTTTGTATCAGAGCAAAACTCACATCTTAATATGTCAGGGCTCATCTACCTTAAATAGTCCATGATATTCCAAATATTAGGTTCTAAGTTGCATCTGAAATATTATCAGTAACCATTGTTAGAAAAGTGATATACTCTTTAGGGATTAATCCAAATATCACCGGAGTTGTTAGGAGCTTTACTTTAAATACATTGGATTGGAGATGCACCTGATTAATCCTCTTTTAATCTGCTGATTTCATGGCCCTTTGCAGCCTGGTATGAGTTCACTCAACCCACAATCTGCAATGGCCAGAAGCTATTAATAATGGCAGCGTGACACTGACTTTGAATTATGAAATCTTTTTTCCCTGTGCAGGATCAGAGCTGGCTTTTCACTGATCGTGACTCTGCAACTTCTCCTCAGCCTGGAGTGTGGACACTGGAGGAGCTCAGGTGTGCACACAGACCCTGAGACTGGCTCAGCTGGTCACAGCCTGCTGCTAAAACCACCAAGGCTGTGGGTTTAATCCCCATATGGGCCATTTATTTAAGAGTTGGACACGATGATCCTTGTGTGTCCCTTCCAACTCGGAATATTCCGTGAATCTGTGAATAAACCAGATCCTTGGCCCTGTTAGAAGCACAAAACCTTTGCTGTTGGAATTCCTTATGCAGGCACAGCACATCAGGATTAGCACATTAGATGGACTCAAGATGCTCAGAAACTGTGCCCTTGCTTATCCCTCATTAAAACAAGATTTAATATGAACTTTATTTGAATTCATTAGCATACATATATTACCATTATTCCTTAATATTTCATCATGAGAACATATTAGGATGGCTATATATGGGAACTGAGTGTCTGCTGGATGAAATTTGCCTGTATAATATGCTCACACAGGATTCAAGTTTTCCCTCATGCCTGCTAGCAGAAGGTATTGTTAATAATATTAAAATAAAATTTAAAAAACTGTGAAGACAGAGGTGTGCATGGTCCATTGTGATGGAAAAAAAAAGGAAATTTACAGTTCAAGGAAGTTAAATTTAAAAAAAAAATAGATAGAAAATAATTTAGATTTAACATTTCACTATGAAATGACAATTCTAAATTGAAAAAGTTGTGAGTTACGTGATTTGTTTCTTAAAATTTTCATCGTGGTTTAGGATGGAAACATTTTGGAAAATGGTTTCCAGTTGGGCCAATCTCAGTGTTTACCTCGGGACGGAATCTCACATTTGCTATTGAGTTGCAGCCCCCACAAATATTATGTACAAATTCTGGCAAAGACTATGTCTTCCATGAGAGAAAAGAGAAACTATTCTCACTTGGCTCAAGGTCTTCCTCCACACTCAGTGAATTCCTGCAACAGATCTCCAGTTTCTGAGCATTTCTTGCTTTTTCTTCCTGCAACAACCTGTGTCCATGGTCCATGTGCCCTGTATCCCTGACAAAGGTTTCTCCCACGAGCCTGCTTTGTGAACCAGTAATGGTTTTAATTCTGATCATTAAAATCAAACCTTGGAATGCAGTTTTCTGGTAGCATCCTAATCATGAAGAATAAATATGTATAACTATGCTTTTATTGTCATTTCAGAGAGATTTTTCAATGAGATTGAAACTCTAAAGTAATGCACTTGACAAACTCATATCAGCTTTAATCTGACAGGAGTGCAGAGGTTGCATGCTCAGCCTTCTCTGTCATCAGTTGCTGCTACAGAATTTATAGACTCCATAGGTTCTTTCCTTCTTATATAGAGAAAACTGTAGACTCTATAAAGCTGATAAAATTTGGATAAAATTTTCTCCTGTAGACAAAACTTGTATTTTCCTCAGCAATTTTGAATTGCTATTGTCAATAAAGAATTATTTTCTTCACAAAAATGGATTCCTGGGACAGTCTACATTAAGACTAATTCACTTGATCATCCATTATTTATAACAAAGCCACATATTCCAAAGGAAATCTATCTTCTTTTGATTTCTGAATAGCTTTCATGTCCAATTGTTCATTCTTCCTACCACTCAAACACACTGAATCTAGGAAGGGTAGCTGTGGCCTCCAAAAATATCAACACATGTTGCTGCTTTGTAATTAAAACAACCCAAACAAACTCAACCCCTCAAAAAAACCCCACAGCTATTTACTTCTTGCTTTAGTTCGTTTTCATTTTAGTGGTAGCTTATTAAACTACTTTTTTAGAAGATGTAAAGAAAAATTACATTTTACACTCTTTGAGCCATTCTCCAACACTTATTTCAAGCAGTGATATCCCATTTCCTCAGTTTTCTTTCTGTCTTACGTCTTTTTGCTCTTCACTTGGCATCACAAGACAAACTCATGGGATTTTTTTGCAGTTATGCTCAGCACCAAGTTATGAGAATATATCATGTTTACATTTTTGGCTGAAATACCCACATCATTTTACATCTGATGTTTTTTGACATGTACTGATCTGTGAAACTTGGTGTTGATGCAATCATGCCAAAAAACTTAAAAGAAAACAGAGACTGGTGACCAGGAGCTAAATTGCTTTCTTCCACACCCTCCTCCACCAGATATGTTTTGCATTATGCATTAGGTTTTTTTTTTTAATGCACATACTCTTTAATGTCACTGGAAAGTTAGGGATGAAAAAAAGGGAATGTGTTTCAATGTTGGATGCCAGCCAAACTTTCTTTGGCAGGTCTGAGTGAAAAAAGAAACAGTGAAGTTTTCAGAAACCTCCTTTAAAGAGAGATCTTTACCAGGAAAAAAAAATTTAAATTGCCTTAGCATCTTAAAAAACGCTAAAAATTTTAGGATTGAAATCCCGACTTCATTGAAATCCCTGGCAAAACTCCGACTTGTTTCAATGAGACAAAGGTGTTGTAAACTCTCTGATCTTGGAAGATTTTGGCTGATGGAAGTAATTGCAGATGATCTAATTTGGACAAGGAACAATCAATTAAATGATGAGGGATGTCACAATGTTCAGCAGCCCACTGGAGAAAAGGGTCTTAGCCAGAAAGATACCAAATACCAGGTCAGGCAGGGTTTACTGTAAAGAACAGAATTAGACTCACCCAACCTTTGTTCTTCAAACTCAGGCCTCTTCTCTAAGCTTGTTGATGCTGAGATTCAGCTCCAGCTTTGGACATCTCCATGCTGGCACTCACATCCAGGTGGATTCCTCCAAGTGTTTAAATTGCTGTTAGGATCAGAGGGAAGCTGGTCAATGCTGTCAAGAAACCTGCAAAGCGATTTGACTCATGCTACACTCAGTCAGGATGCTGTTCCCAGTCACGCAGGGAGGAAAACTGCTCCTCTGGAGGGAAATTTTTCCCATTGATTTTAAGAAAAGGTGGACTGTGCTCCCCTGTGGGCCATTTGCCTCCTCCTTGACCACGGAGGGAGCCCAGAAAATGAAAAATAATTGAGCTTAGACCTCTGAATTGTCTTTCAATAAAAGAATCTTGTAACAGGAGGGCTTTTGCAAATGTTTGTGGCAGGCTGAGGTGTCAATCAAATTGATCCCTAATCATTACAGACATCTTCTTGAGTCCAGTAGCTTCTTGGCAGAAAGAGGATGGTGATGGGATAATTGCCCAGGGAAAAATTTCTGGCTGGAGAAAAAAATAGTCAGAAAACTACTGGCAATGAAACTTTGGGATCAATAAGGTGCTTGATATTTCTTTGAAAATTCATGGAGGAAATACACGTGAATGTTTATACCAGCCTTGAGCACCATCATCACGTAAGATTATACCTTCTGCATAAGAAATATGTCTTAGAACATTTTCCTCTCTTGGCATGAGACTTTTTTTTTGACATCTGACTCCTACTTAGGCATGAGTCCTTAGTGTGCTTCAGAAGGGAAGGAGGCTGAAAATAGAATCAATGCTGCTTTAAAAATAGGGAAGGTATTAAAAATAGGACACTACAGCTTGAAAAATTAATGTTTTTATAAGTAAATGCTATTGTGAGAAAGGCAATTCCAGGAGTCTAGCGTTCACAAACTTAGAAAAAGACAGGGATATAGTGTAGAAAAGCTATGCATTTAGAACTGGAGATAAGGAAAAAATGTAAATTAGATAATGCTTACCTTGCCATTGGAAAACAGGACAGATGTTTATGTGTCTTATGGTGGCTCTACATTAGTGTTGTCTGACATCCATCAGGAGCTGGGCATGATTACCAGAGTCAGGCAGGACCACAGTGCCCTTAGTGCCAAACTTTCCCCTTCTGAAGGTACAGATAAACAATTTGGAAGTTGTCAAATACCCTGAGGTACTGGAAAGTAGAAATTATGGAGGCAACATGGCAGGATCAGCATCTCTGCAAGCAGGAAGCAGCATGAAACTCTGAAGAGAGGAGACTGTAAAGCTGCCAAATTAATATCCACAGCTCCTTACCAGGGCTGCACATCTTACACTAGAAATTCAGTCCCTCAGTGGGAAGTGAAGTCTTCTTGTTAAAACTAAAAATATTGCCTCTGCTTCTAATGAACATCAAAATCCCAAACGCAGAGCTGATGTTCTCCGGGTGAAGGCTCACAGGAAGTCTCTATGAGGGGTAACAGAAGCAGGAAACTTAGGCTGAAGGAAAAACATAAATAAAAGTGGACAAAATGGAGAAGGAGCAGCTTTGCAGAAGTTGATGTAGGATGATGAAGGAGGCAGGAATTTCTGTATGGGCACTACCATGCATTTTATAAATGAAATTGTTCTAGATAGTCAAAATGCTGCTACAGACTCTCAACACTGGAAAATTTATCAGCTTTCTATCCTGGGAACTGAGTCTGTGAATTTTATTAATTGGCTACAAAAGGCTATGGTCTCTGTTTTTTATGGATTCCTGTTTATTACAACATGAGAAATCATCAGGCTAATGAGAAGGATGGTCCTCATGGGTCTCTGGATAGAAAAATTAACAATTCTTCTGAAACAATACATCCTTGAGATACTGAGAAACTCTCTCTGTAGTTTCTTCCAGGAAGCACATATTTCTTGAGGCATTAGCAAACTATAGACAGTGACTTTACACTAGATCCACAATTTAATAAATGCTTCCTAAAGAATTTTAGGGTTTTTTTTCTGGTATTGGAAACACTACAAAACATTATGGCAAGAATGAGAATAATTTTCCTGTTACACTGGGTTGGTTTTGTTGGGAACTATATCTGGCCAATCTCAGAATGTTGTATCTTCACGCAGAAGTAAACTTTTTACATATTAACAATGTGTTTTGTTTACATCCTCTTTTAAAATTTCATTACTGGGCACATGGTTAGGGTGATAATTCCCCATAAGATACATGGTACTGCCAGGTTGCTCTGTTATTTGTTCCCAGGCACCGAAGATGAATTATTAGCATCCATGGAGAGGCTGTAATTCTGCAGTGACACCTTGCTCCATGCCCTTCATGCATGTAGGAAGAAGGAAACAGGTCCCCTGTCTATCCAGCTGCCAGGACTTTTCCCACTTCTTTACCAGATGTCTGAACTGATCCATCCCATGAACCTTGATGCAGCCCCATCACCTGTGTGTTCTAAGACCTGCCCTACTCTGCTTGGAGCCTTCAGTGGTGTGAGGCTGGGAATACCCACAGAACTGTAAATTCAGTACCAAAATTTGCTTAAGGGATAATGTCAGTGCAATGCAGTGCTGTGACAGGATAATGGTCTCCTGACACAATAAAACTGCCAAAAAGAAGCCAAGCAGTTTATAGATAATAAATGTCAAATGGAGGTAGATGTTTATTTTCAGAACATCACAAGCCTATTATCCTGTCAGACCCTCCTGTTTCGATTTCTTTATTTCCATTACAGTAAATGAATAAGGAACAGTAAGGAATGAGATGTCCTGCAGGCCAATCACAAGCTTGTTCAGCCTGAAGGCTCCAGCAAGGCATTAGTTTGCCTCAACTTATGTTTTTTTGAGCAGCTGGCTTGCCCTGGTTCACTGACACATAAGCTTTAGTTGGACAGAAGTCCCTCCACCTCTTCCAGGAGGTGTTTGTGTTCCATTCTTGAAGTTCTCGCTGCTGTTAAACCTTTTAATCCCGTTAATCTTCATTCCAGTGAACGGGGGCACATGGAGGGGAAACAAGGAGAAAACGTTTGTGTCTGTGTCACACTGCTGGCGTCTGAATCAGCTTTGCAGAGATGAGCATCAAATGGTTTTTAGTGCGGGAAGGTGAGGGTTGTGGGCAGAGTCAAACAGGACAGATTTCTGTAGGTATGATCAGCATGAGTTTCTAGAAGTGCGTAACGGGTATCTCCATTTTTGTCCATATTGAAAATAGATGTGGGTTGAGTAAATCCAATGTCATCTTTTATCATAGAATCACAGAAATCACTGAATGGTTTGAGTTGGAGGAGATCTTAAAGTTCCAAATCCCCTGCTGTGGGCAGGACACCTTCCACTATCCCAGGTTGTTCCAAGCCCTATCCAACCTGGCCTTGAACACTTCCAGGGATGGGACAGCCACAGCTTCTCTGGGCAGCCTGTGCCAGGCCTCACCACCCTCACAGTAAAGAATTTTTTTTGACATATGTTCCCTCACATGAGCATTTTGTACTCTTTACTCCTCTTTTGTTGTTGTTGTTATTGGTGGTGATGGTATTGATTAATTTTTAATTATTGATATATTCATATTTTATATTGGTGTTTAAGTATTAAATAATCACCATATTAATATTAATTTTTATTAACATTAAAAAATAAGTATGGTACTGGTAAAAATAATCTGTGCCCCAAAAGAGGGCACAGTCTGTTGTTGAACATAAAAAAAGGAAGTAGAAAAGGCATTGGTTGTGCTTTTATTTGCTGCTGCATATAACAAAATTCAGATCTGCTGTAGTGGGAAGGATGTCATGAACAAGCCATGCCAGAGTGGGTCTGGAGAATGGATAGAAAGGGAAGCAAGCAGGAGTATCTGAAATGGGATGGAAAGGGTGTTTCCAAAGGAAAACATGCTGAGAAGTAAAGACCATCATGCGAGAAGAATGCTGTGGTGACATTTGATCTCACAAACATTATTTATTTTGTGTGCAGCTTTCCATTCACCATCTAAGTGAAGTCAAAAGGCCTCCAGAAAAAAGAAGCATGACTAAGGGAACTCTTGGCAGCTTTCTTGTGCACAGAATGCCAAGGGCACAGTATTAACCTTCAGACTTCACTCTGGTCCCTTTCTCTTCCTTTGCTGGTTTTCCTGAGATTGCTCCACCTTCTCTTGGGGGAATGGCATTGCATTAAGATGTTTTTACTCTCCTTCTTTCTTTATGGTTGAAAGAAAAACATCCAAGACAAAACCCCTTCACAGAGGAGTGTTAATCTGGACACGAGCCCTAATATTCCATGGAGAGTAGTCTGGACTTTAGCACATCTACTGCCTAGGAATGACTGAACATCCGATGGTTACCATCTGAAAAAAGCACTTCCAGGGGGAATATGGATTTGGGCATCAAAGGAAAGGCCAGAGTGTCATAATAAGGCTGTTTCAGGATTATTTCATGGTAGATGGATGCAGTTCTTTGTGCTTGCTGTGACTCTTAATTGCATCTGTTCACAGAGCCTTGTTAATCCACATCAGTACAGAAGGGGAACAGATTTACTGAAACATTCCACAATTTCTGCCCATAGGGATCCTTTCATGCCCTTTCTGACTGGGTTTTTCATCCCAGTTGCAAGGAGAGATGTCTTTGGTAAACAACCTGGATGAATGATGGCACCTGACAACACAAGTGACACTTACAGTCTCTAAGAGTGCAGTCATCTCACCTGACTTCAACCACCTTTACATGGGCAGGCAGTGACAGGACAAGGGGGAATGTTTTAAATTAAAAGGGCAGATTTAGATTAGATTTTAGAAAAAATCTTTTACTGTAGAGGATGGTGAGACACTGGCATAGTGTGGTCAGAGAAGCTGTGGCTGCCCCATCCCTGGAAGCGTCCAAGGCCAGGTTGGATGGGGCTGGGAGCAACCTGGGATAGTGGAAGGTGTCCCTGCCCATGGGAGGGGGTGGAATGAGATGATCTCTGAGGTCCTTTTCCAACCCATTCTGTGATTCTCTGATCTGAAGGTCAGGGGTCTGCTCTGAACAAACCATCAAGGAGCCATCAGTAGTACCTGGAGACAGACAGTCATGTCCAAAGGCTGTTTCATCCCCATCTAAAAAAAGA
>VWZT01013487.1:124693-136914 GCA_013397055.1 Pachycephala philippinensis
GTGCAAAGTGTTTTTTCCTTTCTCTCGGTGTTTTAGGAAAAAAGAACCCACCATCCATGTTTTCACTTTTTTCATCCCTGAGGAGGATAAGGCTGGAGAAATATGGTCTGTTCCAAAGCTGATGAATTTTCCATCCACAGTTCAAGACAAGGAATAGTAGGAAGGTCATAGCAAACTCCTAAAAGCCTCTGATGGAGTTTGGGTCCCTTCTCCAAGCAGCTGGTGCCAGCATTTGCCTGTTCTCTGTGTTAGAAGGTCTCGGGTGCAATATCCAACAGCCTGCTTGTTGAAATTACGTTATCCCAGTTGCCACGGTCATGCGAAACACATTAATTCTTTCTTCTTTTATATCTGCATTCCATATATTCGAAAAAGACCCTTTGCCCCCTTTGTTCTTTGCCTTTGCATACACATTCGGCACAGAATATTCTCAGAGGGAGGGGTACTGTCCCAAGAGGATGGAAAATAGGTAAAGCATGAAGAACTGAGAAGTTTGCAGGGGGCAGATGATTTTGGATTAGGGACAAATCTCATAAACACTTGGGAAGCAGAAGGAGTGGGATATTGACGGTGAGATGCTGGCACAGGTTGCCCAGGGAAGCTGGGGATGCTCCATCTCTTGGGAGTGTTCAAGGCCAGGTTGACCAGGGCTTGAAGCAACCTGATCTAGTGGAAGGGGTCCCTGCCCATGTCAGGAAGGTTCTTTAAGGTCACTTCCAACCTAAACCATTCTGTGATTCTATGATGATTCCGTGATTCTCAGAGTATCACATCACATCCAATAAGTTGGTCCTCATACGCAAAGTGCTTCATGATCTTGGCATGGCATTCCTAAAAGACAAATTAATTCATCTCCTTTTGGCAAGACAGAGCCATTCACAAAAAAGACAGAGCAATCAAGTTGACTTATAGCAGAGCTCTCTGCAATTAGTTTACTGAAATTCTGCTTCATAATCCGTCCCCATGGGAGAGTGTGTCACTGGAATCAGCTCAGCAAAGATGAAAGAGGCTCTTCATGGGTTTCACAGCCATTTCAGCAGGGCAACTTGACTTCATGGGAGACAGAAATATTTAAACAGAGGTAAATTTGCTTTTGAAAAGTTTTGTTTATCTTTTATTGCAATTTAATTAAAAGCCATTGATAGCAAATGATGAGGTTTCTGCTGCAGCAAGTTGCTCAGGCAATCATTTTCATGCTGATGATAACAGAATCTTGAAGTCAAGCCCAATAATTAAACTCAGCAAAGAAAATCAGAGGAAAATTATTGACTGAGGCATTACCTCATGGTTTGTTGAGGTAGGACATCTCATGCCATGCAGTGGAACCTGCTTGTAGCGAGGTCTGTTTGATATGTTTTGAGGCTGCTGCTTGGATAGATGGCATGAGAGAAGTGGTCAGTGATTCCTTGCTACCATGCAGATACGAATTTGCAAGGGACATAGAGAGAGGACTCCAATGATAGAGTTCTCTACAGCTTGGGGAAAGTACAGAGGCTGTGATGGCTTATGTCCTCCTTGGAACTGGAGTAGAAGATGACAGTCACATTATATCAACCCTGGCTTGTCTTGTCTCCTTACGGTTTTTCATGTATAAGCAATGGAAATGGTCCTTCAACAAATGAAACAGGGGTGACCATTTTTTTGTCTAAAAAGTAGAAATTAAAGATTAGAGTACACTATCATAACACAGCATTGAGACAGGACCTTTCAAACAGCAACTTATCCTTGAGCTCTTCACTCAGAATTAAAATTTCAACTCTGGACTGCACTTGCCCAAATCAAGTCTATCTCTGGCTCATCTCTATAACTTTCAGCAACACTGATGTTAAACCATATCAGGCCTTAAGGTACAAGCAGCAGGATTAAGTGGCATGTCTTAGAGACACATTCCATGGGATGCTGGACTCTTTTGGAAACTACCCTATATTTTTTTTCTTTTTTTTTTTTGAAATGTGCACAGATTGTGATGAAGTGAGAACTCATACTCCTTATTTGATCATCCTCATAATTCAAACTACTTGGTAATACTAGACCAAAGAAAGAGTCTTGAAAAGTCTGCCACAGTACACCCATTTGGAAGATGAACCCATGCATGATAATTACTTTCAGGCAGTCATTTTCTAACCAGTTTTCCACCTATCTTTAGATTTAGCATGACCATCTTTCTCCAGTTTGTTATTTGTGAGAAAATAACATTAAACAATATTAGCGGGCATCCTACAGCCTAGTGTTTAATGACTGTTTTTAGCTATCCTGAAGCCTGTTGTAGAAGGAGCTGACACTTTTTTCTTTACAAAACCACATTCTTGCTCATTACCTTCTGTGAGCTTTCTTTTTAAAAACGTCCACTTTATTTGCTTTATCCTATCTTATGGGACCTTACCTGACTTCTAGGAGTTCACAGACATCTGACAAAAATTCCAGTATATTTTCCATTTGTTATCTGAGAATCCAGTTTAAATTCATCCAGGTGTTCTCACAACCTCTTCTACTTTTGTTCTGCTTTAATTTATATTCCTCTGTTTCTGGCATCAATTTTTTTAGCCATCTGATTTGATCACACCAAAAGTAGAAAGTAGAAGCAAAAATGTTATCAAATATTTATAATATCTTGATGAAGAGTCAAGAGGATCCAGTCTAAGAAAATGTTCATTAGTGTGATGTACCACAGTGTCCGTTCCCTCATGGAATGATCAGACACCTGAGCTCTTTGGTGGGAGTTAGGATCCATCACAGGCAGAAGAAATTGCTTAAAGGAGACAGTTTTAGAGAACCACTAAATGCATATAGAGAAGGAGGGGGAAAAGGAGAGGGGGTGCATTTGTGTATTGAGGGAGACTGCAGTGAAAGTGTCAAAATTTCAATGAACAGGTGAAGCTTGTGTCGGGTCAGAATTACCTATTGATCTTCTCCCTGTTGGGTACTAATTCTGACATTTCAAAATTAACAGGTTCGTTTGGGACTGGGCCTTTTTATTCTGCAGTTGCTACTTCTCTCCTTTCCTCTGTATTCCTCCCATCAAAGTTGCCTGAAATGACACCCTTGACACAGTTACTGAACATAGTTTCTAGAGGAATGTTTTTCAAAAGGCCAGAATGCAGGGGATGTTCCAAAGGGTGGGAAGCCTTGTCAATAATATGTGTCAATAATAAACAACAAATAACTCCTGGAAAAGCCACAGCAGCATCAATAAGAGAACTGATGTAAGGTACGAAGGAAAGGCAAAATTAATGAAGAATAAATAAGTAAGAGGAAATGTAATTAATTAATACTAGTCACCAAAATTTTACAGAAAACATCTCATAAAACAAATGCAGTTTAAATATTTGATGATTTTCCAAGGGTGGCTAATTAAGGTAATAACAAAGCTATAATCTATTTAGAGTTCAGTCTGGTGTTTGACTTTTTGCTGCATAACATTTTGATTAAAAAATTGGCTTCACATCATATTAATATGGTAAATGATAGGAGCTTAAGAAGAGGGTAATGCAGAAACCTGCAAAAGGGTTTGTCAAAATGGGGAACTATGATGGAGAGAGGATGCTCTTAGTGGGGTTCTGCACAGGCTGTTGCTAGGTCTGGTGCTATCCCATGTTTCTGGAAGGCTGGTTGCAATTGCCGTTGGTTGGACTCAATGATCTTAGTGGTCTTTTCCAATCTTAATGATTTTCTGATTGTTCTTATATGTCTTTTCCTTAGGAGGAACCCAGTTTAACTGGGTGGTCTCTCTTACCAACAGCTGTATTTTTGGCTCCTATCAGAGCAGTCCTACAGCAAGCACCCAAATTCCTGGGCAAGTAGTGACAACAGGTGCCTTGAAACCCTTGTAAAGATCCACTTTATCTAATTTAGGTGATTGAATTTAGGCAGGCAAGATATCTCCTTGAAGGCCTCCAGAGCACCCTGTCTATCTCCACTGACCATGTGGGGAATTTCAGCTCTTCTTTCAGGAGGAACTTGACACTGAGTCAGATAAACTGGATCACATCCCCTTGGATCATTTGGCCTATATAAATCTACAGTCTCAAATGATGGGGAAATCTGTATCATTTACTCAGTCTTTCTTGCTCTCAAGTTCATTAAATTAGTCCAGTGCAACAAAAACCTGATACCACACATGGGAATCACCTTTACTCTCTATGGTGCATGTGCTGTGGCAAGAGTTAAGAGCATCCAGAGTTTTCATTAAGGACAAAATATGACCTGAACTAAATTCTTGCTTTGCCAGGAATTTAGGGCATGAAAATTGAATTCCCAGCTGGTGTAAGTGGAGACAAAATCACCGAGTCCCTGGTTTTATGAAGAAATAACAGTCTTTCCTTTTTCTAACACTGTTTTTCTTTTCTCTTTGCCTGTGTCTTAGTTCCAGTCATTCATAATCCGCTCTTCTATTTTTCTATTTTATAGCCATCCCACAGGAGTAACGTGAAATATAACCAATCAGTATTTGTAAAGCACTTTGAGGCTATCAGGTGGAAGGAAGTGTATAAATGCAAATTGTTACAATTGCTCTTACATTGCTGCCAAGGGACCTGCAAACAGAATCAGGTCCCGTATATTCAGATATCCACAGACTTAGTTACATCTTGTGAAAGCAGCCAGAAGATACAAGCTGAGGAAGCATAAGAGGATAGAAGGTTAATAAAATATAGAAAAAGGTCGTTCAGGGATTGTTTATGAGTTCAAGACTGAATCACTGTTCTGTCACAGATTTTTGCTCAGTTTTGCTTCTAGCGCTGTCCCCAATACCTGGTTTTGGAATGTTATCACGCTGTGTTGTCTGTACCGGTTTGTGTTGTTCATGATGTAGTGACCTGGTCTTTCTGGGCTCCTCTTGCAGTCAGTATCATCTAACACAGCTTTTATGGAGCAATCCTCGTTACTGTGGTTAGACATCCACTCAATGATGAGCAGATCTCATATGCTGAGACAAATTATGGCCAAGTGTTTCTTGTCATCGACTATACATTGTCTGGGGTAGACCCAGACAACTGTCCTAGATGCTGGCATCTACATTTGATTAGGCAAATCCCATCCTATAATTACCACTGTCAGTAGATTAAAAGCTGCCAGGGAACATTCCCAAGCACTGGAATGCAATCATCTATATTCTTCAGTTTTAGAATGGTGCCTGGAATTATTTCGGCCAAAAACAACCAGCACTTTCCCGGTGCATCCCTGAGAGTGGCTCAGGATCCAGAACCAGCCAGGGACCATTCTGAGTGGTTGGTTTGGATGCAGCTATTCCAGAGACAGGGATATTTTATTGCTATAGACACTGACAGGCTGTGCCAGCTGGACCCAGAGCTAGGAACTGGACCCTGGCACTGCTTGGTTTACCAGGAGAGTCATACCCACAGCTCGACACCCATCACAACTGTGACTGGGAACATTCAGTGGTTCACAAAAATGCTTCCTGACGTCCCAAATTGACTGAACATTTACAGCCCTGACGGATCAGAGCCTTTTCAGTACCATTCCATGGGAGCAATGTGGCAAAGGCAGGAACAAGACCATATTCCCTGCAGGCAGCTTTCAAATGCTCCACGCTCCTGCAACCACAGTCACGCTGGGTTTGGTTTGGTTTTTTGATTGGTTTTTTTTTCTGTTTGTGTTCTAGGCCTTTTTTTTGTTGTTATTGCTTTGGGATTATTTATTTGTTTGTTCTTTGTTAGTTTTGGTTTGGTTTTGCATTTTTGGTTTTGGTACGGGTTTGTTGATCTGGGTTTTTTTCAACCCCGAGTTGCATTACTCTGTAAAAGACAGACAGAAAGAAGCTGTGCTGATACATTTTGCATGGACTCATGACCATGTAAGTTCGCTATTCATGAAACAAGTTCTCTGGCTCCCTGTTATAAATATCTTAAAGCAATGCAGCTTTTAGGAGTAATAAAGTACTTTATCTTCAGCCTCCTTTCCTAGGTAATAAATTAATTAGTTTTCATATTCCTTTTTACCTCTTATTGAAGTCACCATGCCCTCAAGATGTTTAACAGCCAACAATACCACTAGGAGAGATTTATTGCATATCTCTTGATTTTGTGTCAGTCTAAAGGAATAAAATCCTAGATCTGGCTGCTCTTTGCTCCTCCTCCTCCGTTTCTGTAGCAGCTTCTCTTACCACACTCATCCTTGCCCTCACAGGACTCACAGCAAAGGCCGTCTCAGGCCATTTTCTAAACAGGAGACTAAGGGGACAGAATTAGCAGAGGCAGCTTCAATAAAGGAGAAGGAAGAAACCACTTAGGAGGATGTTTTATGAAGGTGGTCTCTTCTACAAGATCTATGGTATTGCCTTTCAACCCAGAACCCACCTTTGTAAACAGAAAATAACGCTGCTGTGTGGCATCACCCTCTGATCTGGGCTAAAGGACAACACTGCCCTCCATCCTCCATGAGGAGGTGAAATAACACAAGGCAAGCATCCAAGATGTTGTCAGAAAGAATTAATACTATCTATTTTCTTACTGGGATTCCTGTGCTTAGGAGAGGATTTCCACCTTCCTCTGGAACCGCAACATTAAAAATACAGTGCAGTACTTCCCCCAGTCAGTTTGAAAACTCACAGCATAGATTTGGTGTCTGTGTAAAGCCCTCACGGAGGACGTGGGTAGCAGGTATAATTGACAGTGCCACAGATCTCCATCTAGGGATGGGTTGTAGCAGACACCTTTGTTTTCAAAGTACTTTTCCAAATAGGCAGGGACATGAGAATCAAGTCGTCTGGTGACAGAAGAAATGAATATTCATTGTTTGCCTTTTATGATAGTAGGAAGTACAGCAGCAAGAGCTGAAAAGATGGGGTTTAATTTTTGCAGAAGTGATAAGGAACACACGTGGGAATGCATTTGTTTGATTTTTTCACTCATCTGAGGTATCTTCCTCAGTCATTTCCATTTTCTCCAGATGAATCAATATTTTCTCTCTAACAAAAGAAAACAAAACCAAAACTTAACCTCCCCACCCACACAGAACATATTACTTAACTGCCTGCTGCTCCCAGCTATCTTCCCAAGCTGTGTTCTTGCAGCATTTTAATTTTTCAGCCCTCTCAAGAAATATAATAACATTAACATTATTCATTTTATGATGCTCTTACTTGTTACAGATCTTGCAGTTCTTTTCTAACACTGGGATCTTTTATCAGGTTACAGTGTGAATTAGCTATAAAAGCTTAGAAAATGGCAAGGATGATTTTGCAATCAAAAAAAAAAACCTAAACAGGAGAAAAACCTGTCTACATCTTTCTAATAAATTTCCAAGAAAGCTTCTAATTTTTGGTTAAAACCCCTCAAATTTAATAAGATTTTCAGAATTAATCAGGGGAAAAAATATTTAAAATATATTCTGAAAAGCTGGATTTTTTAATTGACAAGGTTTTCTTTCCAAAACCAAATTAACTTGTTGCAGGAGACACAAAACAATCTGCTCAATGTGCGGAATAAAGCACTGGGTTTACACCCAATATTTTTCAAAATCTGCTTTTCATATGTGAAGGAATTGGCCAAGTTTATCCAACAGATATTAACCCTTTGAAAACCCTGTCTTGGCATTCTTTACTTTTGCAAGCAGTATTTTAGCAACTTCCCTAACTGCTCTGCAGCTACTTCAGGAAATAGAACCCAACTTGAGGAATAAAACTTTTGCAATAAAGCTGAATACTTGAAAATATATCAATACATGATCCAGTACTTGTTTCCTCCCGTACCAGAGATTCAAAGGCTCTTTAGCTTTTACTCTTTTGCTATTACCACTGCTATTCCTGTGCCTCTTGTGACAGCCTGGCTGTCCACACTTTTCAGCAGGGTCAGGTGTTTCTGTAAAACCTCCAGTGCCAATGGGTGCAGGTTTCTGGTCCTGCAGGGCCTGACATTCTCCCTCAAAGGCACCTCAGTGTTTCATTCCCTCCCCTTCTTCAGCTGGAAGGGTTTTCTCAGCTATTTTCAAGACCATCACATAGCACAGAAACAAAACAGGCAATTCAACCACAGCAACTACTGGTTTTGCTTTGTGATTTTTTCCCTGAAGGGTCACCCCAGTTCTCACATCCTTTTTCCACTGCTGTCATCCCCCAGCAGAACAAACCTCCTCTGTCTCCCCCTTCCCATCCCTGCCCTCCCTGTGCAGTCCTGCTGTTCAGTGAAGTTCAGAACTGAAATGAGAATTCCTAAGGGATTTTTTCTTATGATCCACATTTCTACAACTAAACTCTATAGCACATTAGAGTTTTTCTTTCCAGTTTGAGGTAGAAAATCATGAAAGTGTGAACATGAACTGCTTGTTGGTCTGAAGTTTGTTTTACTTACTCTTAGGTACACAGCCTCAGTCATTACTCTGAATTATCCCCCTGCATAATGTCTTTTTATACCATTATTTTTTACTATATCCACCCAGCTATTAAAGCATAACAACTTAAAATCACTATGTCAATAGGACCGTTTGTGCCTTTACTTGTTTTTGAACCTCCATAAGGCAATCTGGCTCCTGGGCACCCAATATACCCTTTTTCAGTACCTAATCAGTGCACCTATGCCACCCCCTTAAGCCTGTTGATAATTCCCATTTACACTATTGTGTCTCAGTAGCCCTTTGAGCTGAACACAGTCCACCAGTGCAGCCTCATCTGAGAATCAGATGGACTGTTCCCATCCTTCTTGCTTTAGGTTACCCTGCAAGTAAATTTGATTTGCTTTGACTTCCTGCTCTTTTCCAAAGCCTTTTCCAAAACCATGTCTACTTTGCTCTGTGCTGTAATCCTGTATTTTCTTTGTGCTGAATCAATTGTTTCTAAAGTTGTCTCTTTTCTGGGAATAGGCAGCTTCAATTATTTTCCTCAGACAGATCTGCACTTTTTCCAAGCTGAATAGTCTCAAATATTTTGGAGTGTTTTTAGTTTCTCTCAGTGGTTTGCTATTTCTCTGAGCTCCAGACTCTGTGAACCATCACTCAGTTCCCCCAGCTAGCATCCCTGACATATCTGTTATTCCACTTTAAAGAGGATTCATTGGATGACACCGGGGAAGATATAAATATCAGCATATCCCAGCACTGTTCTCAGAAAAGGTGCTGATGCCCTGCTTGTTTCCGAGACGTACTTCAAGCTGACTTTTTAGATCCTCCATGGATTTTGCCATTTGGGATGACCAGTATAATGTACTGCTCACTTTATCATCCACGTTACCTGCGGGGTAACACTTGCAGGCGCCTTCAGATCAGCAGTATCTAGGCCACTACACAAAAACAGCCCGAATTTGAAAGGCACAATGTGCTTGCAGCACCCATTCAAGCATCTAAAAATTAAGCCAGTTTTACCGGCACTAATGCTGGATTACACGTTGTCACTGTGTACTCCCAGGGACAGGCAAGACCAGCTGGCAGTGCCCTTTGGCACTATTCTTTATCCTCCTGCTCAGGAAGGCAGCAGCATGTACTCAGTCACACCTTTCGCTGCACATGTGTATTTGCCTCCTCTTTGTATGGTCCGTGTTTCAGCCATGCCATGTTGGAATGCTCCACGGCAGCATCCTGGCAGTTCTTGTCCTGGTGTTGTCCTGGTGTTGTCCTGGTGTTGTCTAAGACCTCGAGAAGCTGCAGAAAAAAGTCATCCTTTGCTGTATCTTATTCAGGCACTAGAGGGACCTGCCTGTCCCAGGGTGGTCCAGTCGATTTGTGCTGTGTTCCTGAACTGGCTGGAATGAATCATCTCAATTACTGTCTGTGACCTAACAGGTCAATGGGGAATGGTTTTAAAGTTAAAAAAATGTAGATTTAGATTAGATATTAGGAAGGAATTCTTTACTGTGAGGGTGGTGAGTCACTGGAACAAGTTGTTCAGAGAAGTTGTGGATGCCCCATCCCTGGAAGTGTTCAAGGCCACGTTGGATGGGACTTTGAGCAACCTGGTCTAGAGGAAGGTGTCCCTGCCCATGGCGGGGGGTTGGAGCAAGATGTTCTTTAAGGTCCTTTAGAACCCAAACCATTCTATCATTTTGTGATTTGGCCAAGCTCCTGAGCAATGATCAGCTCTGTGAAGGACCCACTGGGCAAGGCCACAGCAACCAAGAGAAGTGATTCCAGGTTTCTCCCTGCTAGACCAGCTCCCAATGCCGTAAGCATTGCAGTAAGTGCCAAGGATCCAAAGGCTCCAGGCCCACAGTGCTCAGGTGTGAACATCTCTGCCACCCACAGCTTAGACATGGTCCCATACTCTGTCAAGGGCTGTAACAAGCCTGAACGTGTAGAAATTAGGAATCAGGCTCTGGGTTCCCAGTCAAGGTCTCTGTGTATAAGCACAAAGGCTCGATAAAGCCTTTGCATTTAGACTTTATTCACTGGGAGAACTCAACCATTGGCATAAGTACATCATAAAATAGACAAAGAGCTGTAATATGTACCAACGGAGCTTAGCGTTTCCTGGGGTTATTGAGGAAGGCAGTGCCTTATGATGAGCAAATAGATGGCTGACAGGGTCTCTTCTACAGAACTTCCTACCTAAGACCTCTCCTTCCTCTTGCCTGTAAGAACTCCAGCCCACATTTGCAGATCAACAAAATCTAGGCCACTAAATAAAAACAGTCTGAATTTGAAAGCCACTGTGTGCTTGCAGCACCCAATTAAACACCTAAAAACTAAGCCAGCTTTACCAAGGCAGTTGTTTCCACACTTCTGAAGGACTTCAGGCTCCCAATCTGAATCACTGTCTCTGCACCCTAACGCAGGCCCTCCAAAGCTGTCACAGATGGACTCCTTCTCTGCCAGTCCTGTTCATCCACACAGAGTCATAGAGTCAGAGGATGATTAAGGCTGGAAAAGACCTCAAAGATCATCAAGTCCAACCATTAGTAACAGTAGAAGGTGTAGAAGGGGTGTCAGCATGAAAGGAAATGCTGAATATGCTGTTTCTTTTCCAAAACACTGATAAATACTTCAAGCTGAGTGCAGCCTGCTGTTTGTCTAGTACTGAATCAGACAGAGGATGCTAACTGACATATTTGAGCTCCCCAGTTTCCACTCACCTTCCTCTTTCTGTAGGGGTTTATTATGGAAGAGCCTTGTTCTCTCAGACTTTGCAGTGTCCTTGGTCCGATCTCATAATGAATAATTTCTGCTTGACAAAACTCGCTAAAACATAACAGAAATCTGGTGAAAGGGGAGACACCAAGCAGAGACCTGCATTTTTTGGGTTTTGCTTTTCAATTATGTTTCTAGGATTCAGAATGACAAGTTAAGTATAAAGCTCCTGCAAAGCCAGCCTGCCTTTCCTCCTGCCTTTCCTGCCAGGGGCTGTCAGCTCTGCTGGGGCTGGAGCTGCTGTCCCAGGCAGTCCTGGCTTAGGCTCCCAGAGGAGCAGACCTTGCTGCCTGGAGAGTTGGTGGGCAGCTTGCCTGCTGCAAATGCATTTCTCTGCTGCTCTCCTTTGGTCCGAAGGAGCTGCAGAATTTTCCTCCTCTTATGTAATGGTCTGCTGGTGTCTTTGCTTGGAAAATCTCTTTTTCAGCTGGAGGGTGTCAAGAGATGTGTCCTACCTCTCCTGGGTCACTGCTGAGAGAGCAGCTGGCCGAGGGAGATGTGCCAGGGTGTGGGGCAGCAGAAAGGAGCAGCTCCTCTCCCCTTCCTCCCCTTGTGTCCAGCATTTCCCGGGCTCACCCTCCTCCTCACAGGAGCACGGGGCAGCCCCGCCTGGGCTACTCCGGGCAGCAAATGGGGCAAAGGGGAAATTTGGGCTGGGAGTTTTGCCCGGAGCGGTGTGTGCCGTGTGTCGCGTGTCCCCCCGCCCCCCGAGAGCCACAGCGTGGATGGGGCAGAGCCGAGTGCGGGGGGGATGCGGCGGGACAGCCGGATGGGAGCGGAGCGCGGCGGGGGGGATGCGGTGGGACACGGGGATGAGAGCGGAGCGCGGCGAGGAGACGCAGCAGCCGCGGGACCGGGGGACGGAGAGAGGAGTGCGGCGTGGGGATGCTGCAGCCGGGGGACGAGAGTGGAGCGCGGCGGCTGATGCCGCTGCTGCTGCTGCTGCTGTGGGAAAGCGGATCGCCAAGTCTCCGGGCCGAGCTCTCCCTCCTCCGGCAACCGGCGGGGATGGGGAGGGGGAGCGAGGGAGGGGCACGGAGGGGTCGGGGGATGTTAAAATGCAGCATCATCCTCCGGCCCCGGCGCATTCCATGTGTGTGTGTGTGTGTGAAAGGGCGGAGGGGGGAATGTGGCAGCGCTGCCCGCACCTC
>VWZT01013487.1:144260-193318 GCA_013397055.1 Pachycephala philippinensis
AGAGGAGAGGAGAGGAGTGGAGAGGAGAGGAGAGGAGATCCTTATATACATTCAATGGTAGAAGTGAGAGGAGCTTTGTAAGGACAAAATTAGATTGATGAATATGGCCACAAAGAAGTTCTTAAATTATTTAGCATCCTTTATGCATAAATGGATATGCATATTACATGCATATCTTAGTTGGCAAACAATGATGAAGATAAGCCTGGGCTAGGCATTTGGAAAAGAGTAATCTAAGAGCAAAACTCATATTAAACCTCTTCAGACATTGAGATAAAAGACCTCTATGCACTCTGTGCAGTGGTTATTACAGAAGTCACAGTCAAAAAACCTGCTGACTGGTTTTCCAAGAGAAGTGAATTGAGCTGGGGAAACCGTGATCTTGAATTTGTATTGAAAGCTTTTAATTTATGCAGGCCCCACATCCACTGCCCCTTCAAACTGCAAACAGTGAGATGTGGCTGGGACTTGAGCTGTAAAACAGCTTTAAATACAAATGAACGTCTTCAACAACATAGGAAAGCAGATGCTGTGTGTGATGGAAAGGAGTGGGGAAGACAATGAGAGGCTGAAGGAGCAAGCTATAAAGCCTTTTATACCTCTTTTTCTCACTGTATTTGTCCTGTTCTCTGTTTTCCTACCTACCGAGGTGCAAGGTGCTCGTGTGGAGAATAGGCAGTAAAGGAAGTTCTTGGAAGTGAGGCTGTGAAGCATCCTACAAAGGGAGAGAGCAGTGACCGAGCTCCTGAGCATTGCAGAGACTATCACATGCAGTGGCACATGTCACTGCCCTGGCCCTGGACTCGCTGGGTGTGAATTAGCCTCACTTTTACACTGGTCAGGCAACTTGGGAGCAGGAGCTTAAGGTGAAGTGCTGGAGATCTTTGATGACACTAGCAAGCGTGAGCTGGTGGCAGCGGGAAGATTTCCAGCTAAAAAGATTTACTGTGGTATCAGCTCAAGGGCAAACCGGCAACCATTTCTTTTGGTGGCAGCTCTGGTATGAAATTTTGCTGAAGTTTTTTCTTCTCCGTAGCACCACTCACACATTGGTAGGCAATTCCTACACAACAGCATTTCTGCATGCCCAGCAGCAGCTCTGCGAGACACCAGACAGCACTCACAGCTGTGAGCTGGCCAGATCAGCTTTTCTCCCCAGTTTTATGTTTTGCCACCAAGAAAACACACCCTCCTCCAGTGTACTCTTCTAGCAAACTGGTGTTACAGCCAGGGAACTGCTGGGTGACCATGGGTTGTGAGACTGGCATGCCACTAGGTGGCTAATTTGCAGAAAGTTTGGGTCTGGTAATGGTCTATAGCTAAAGAAAGTAGTTGGTACTATGTGTGTGTCATGTTCCCTGAGTATATGATGGCAAATATTCTGGTGTCTTGTAGAACAATTCTTTAAAAGTTACACAAGCCCTGAAGCCTGCTTGTCTGTGCTGAGGGTGAGAAGGTAAAGGGCAGTCCTGCCTTCCTGCCCCACACCTTTGAGGGCAGCACACACCACTGAGACTCTTAGTGCAATGCAGGGTAAGAAAGGGTGTGCAAGGGTGTGCAAGATCCATCTCCAGTCTGCCACAGTGATTTCCTTGTGCTAATGGAGGGAGACCTGGGAGGCCCCATTAAATTCTTCCACAGGGAAGCCCAAACACCTGACATGTATCCTCTCACAATATGTAAGGATAATCACCACCTGCAGGGCCGGTTCGGGGGGCACCAAACCTCGTGCCCAAGTTTGGGGCAGAAACAAGGCAGAAAACCTGCCCTTGTGTAAGACAGGGTCTTGCTTTCCTTACACCTCATGTGATTGTTTCTGCCAGCGTTACACGAGTGTTGTCAGTCTGATGGGCAGGTGTTATTCTTACCACATGCATGCTGCATCTTTGCATGTGTCAACAGCTTCCTAAAGGGTGCTACGATTCAGCAGTGGCCGTGGAGGGTTCTGCTGCTTCTCTTCTAAATGCTGCATTACCTGGACTAAATCATGCATGACCTGTTCTGTAAGTAGGGCTGGCCCAAAAATCTTCAGCTGAATCTTTTTTCTATCTGAAGTTACAGTACTCTTGAAACCAAAAGTATTTTTGAAACAATGTCCACTCTGACCCTAATTTCATTTTGGAGGATGGAAAGAGAAAGGCAGGTTCCCACAGTTTCATTTTGACATGCCCCTAACAAAATGTTCCCAATTTTTTGTATTAAAATGGTTCTTTCTAGGTACTTTTTCAAAATTATTCCAAAAATATTTTTCTCTCGCATTATACTTTAGATTAGAAAATAAAGGAGGAAAAAAACAAAGTCACTTTAAGAGGAAGTGTTTTCCCGTGTTCAAACTTTAGGGAAGGAAAACCACAGCAAAATAAAGTCACCCATCTGGCTGAGGACACAGCCCAGTCTCCTTGCACACGAATTTACCTCCCAGGAGGGTGCTCTGGCTCTTGTTAATACAGTTTTACTCTGGAGACCAAGGCACTGTACTGATGGGACAAGTGATCCTGGCTTCCGTTTCCAAGCCAGTTTAGTTTGTAAAAAATGTGCAGCTAATTAGGAAGAAAGATGTTGTTAACAGTATTTCATGATGCAATTCTGTCTCTTTGACAGAACATGTGACTTAAATATAAATCACCTTTTTCCTAACCATTTTCCGGGATGATTTCTTAGTGCAGATTTTAATATATTAACTAAATACATTAACAAACTCTGTGCTGAATAGATGCAACACAGAAATATTGATGTGCGTTTTTCCCCTAAAATCCACAGTTCAGTTTGTTCATGTTCTTGACTCCTTGAATGAGGTTTTATTCACAGATAAGCACAAAACATCCCCCCAAAATACATTTCACCATGTAGACTTTTGCAACCAGATGACAAACCCACTTCTCTTCAGGAGTGGCTGGAATGTGTGGTAATAAACGTTTTAACAGTCGTGTTTCTTTGTTAGCTAACCTTAATTTTCCTGTCCATAATTGATTTCCCAACTGCTTGTAGAAAACACTGGTCACCCAGTTGGTGCACAACAGATTTGTCATTGTAAATTGCACAGAAATTTGGGACACCAGCAGAGAAATGTGAACATTTCTGAAGATTTACAAATGTCTCTCCACTCCTTTCTTTCCCCAGACTTCAAGATTAGCACAAGCATTAAGCTTTAGGTATATACCCTAAAATAAATTTCACAAGCTTGACAAGCTTAAGAGCTCCCCTGCTCTCATAAAGCATTTGATGTTTTGGTTTGGGGAATTCAATTTTTAAAAAAAGGGTGCCTTTTTTTCTTTTTTTTTACTCCTAAAAGAATAAAGCTTGTATCCTTACAACTTTTACCATCTTCTTGCCTCAAGTATCAGATTTTGGAAGTGGGAGAAAGAGGACATCCTTGAAGGGAAATTTGTCTTATATAAATGCTAAAAGCTGTAGTTGCGTATGATCCACGGTCTTTTCATCACAATATTCACCTCAAAAGGCGAGTTAAAACAGGTCATTTGTCACTACTTAACAGATCTGAACAAAGCTCCTTTAGGAACTATTCTGATACTTTCACTGTAGAAAACCCAATCACATTTTTAAGTAGCAAAAATAACAAAGAAAAATACGGCAGAATGGGATGTGCTTTCATTTCCTTTAGAGGAGATAAAAAAATGTAACTAGGACAGGGAACAGCCCAGGATGAAGCTCAGAAAACTCAGGTTCACATCTAAACCATTTGAATTGGCTTTTCCCACAGCCTCTTCAATGAGGATACAGTGGACACAAAGGACAACATTTCAGAGGTTGTTTGGGTTGTTCAGAGGCAGCTTGGGGTGTGGGATGGTGGTTTTGGTGCAGGACTATGCATTCAAGAATTCATATTCTGCTGTGACTTCTCCTTTACATTGATTTTTCCCATCATAAAGGAAGGCTGTGGTGCTGCTGGAGAAATTCAAAAAGCTGTTGGAGTTTTATGAGCCTCTTCCGTGTAACATCAAGAGGTCAAAGACATAAAAGGTTGATAAGGTCAGTCTAACCCATTCCCTGGCCTGTGCAGGATTATGAGGAAACCCTAATAGAGAAATTAATTCAGATTGGCTTGGATGGGAAATCAGTCATGAGGGTTGGAAACTGGCTGAAAGATTGTAAATGAGGAATCATGATAAATGATAATGTAACAAGTTTATGGAAGGTATCTTGCAGGGTATCTGGAGAATTTGTGTTAGGTCTGGTCTCATCTAACATCTCTATTAATTATCGGGAAATGGAATTGAATTGCACAGGAGTGAAGTTCACAGATAATATTAAGCAAGGAGGACATGTCAGCAGCAGCTGAGTCACAGAATTTACAGACAGATCCAGAGCAATTAGAAAGCTGAGCAGAAAATAATACCATTTTCTGAAGAGCTTTGTTTGCATTCTGGTGTCCAAAGGGCAAAGTAGGGTCCTCTCTTGGAACTGATTCCTGTTAGCTGAGTTCTGCAAATCTCAAAGTGAAGGTGCAGCACTGAAATGACATGACGAAGGTCAAACACAAAGTTGATGTTGAAGTTGGAGTTTTGCAGCCCCCAGAGAAAGGGCACTTACTTTTAGTTCTGACTCTGACACCGCTTTGCAAGTATGGATATTTCAGTACTCGATGTTCTCCTTCCTCCTTCACCTTCCTGCAGATCAAGCTCAGCAGGACACACACAGCTCCCTGTGTAGAGCTTGAACAGTGCTTTGGAGGCTGCAGAGGATGTGTTAAATTATCAGGGAAGCCTTGATGGAATGTTGCTTTTCTTTGCTCCTTTTGTTATCCTTCTAGAATGAAACGAGTCCTCTTCTGGAGTTTTGTGCTGACTGTGGAGTTTTGATGGGTGATTTGATTTGGATTTGGATGATTTCTGAAAGTCCTTTTGCCATGTTGTGCATTGTTTGATTGCTCCCCAGTACTTCAAATTTGAAAATCCTCATACCCCTAATGTCACAAATTGGCTCCGTTTTGTCCCTCTCGAATTTTGTCATTTCTTAATTGTATTCTGGTTGTGCCAGGGAAAAATTATGGTAGCAGAAAGTCCTAAAACTTAGTTGAACTGGATAGTTATGAAATATTCAGCTGGATCATTCCTACTATTTCTTGTCCAACTTGAGCATGATTGCAGACCAAGTGTCTAGGAAATGGCTGGTGATGCTTGTGAAAAGAATTGTGGAGTCAGGCCATTTCTTCTCCTCTTTTTGCCCACAGCATCAGAACCATTGCTGCAGTGGATGGGACCTGGTCTGGTTTTCAAAGTCAGGCTGTGACCCTGCCACTGAGGGTTTGTGATGGAGCAATTTGTGGGTGCTCATGCAGACAGTCATGATAGGAACACCTCTGTTTCCTCTGATTTGAGACCTTTTCTATTCAGCATCTAAAGTGGGCCCAATGTGCAATGAGAGGATAGAAGGGTGAACCTCCAGGTGTAATTAACTTCAGTTTTTCTAAACATTTACATTAGGACAGGATAAACTCACCATTCAAAGACATCATGGACAAGAGAAATAATATTTATATTATGTATTAACCTTTCAGACGGTTAAAATTAGGTGAGCTGAATGCCACTATATGTTTATTTCAAATCACCCAAAAAAAAAAAAGTTCCATGAAATTTCTGTAAGCATGAGGATATGCTAAATCTAGAGATCTTTAGAGAAAAGGCTCGTGTCAGGTGAAGTGCTTCCAAAAATCCTAGGGAATAATCTGTGTTTGCACTGACATGAGAAAAAATCTCCCAGAATAATTCCACAGGAAAAATCTAGGCTCCTTCTCAAGTCCACTGCAATTTTTTCTCACTCCAAGTCTCTGACAGGGCTTTGAAAAACTCTTTTTGGAAATTATTATTAGATAGTTGCAAAAGAACTAAAATACATTAATCTGAATAAGGAATTAGCTCCCACTGAAGGAACTGGAATTAAATGCCATCCTCTTCCAGAATAGATTGCCAGATATTGGCAGTTTATTGCAGCAGGGAGACAGAGATTTTGAAGAGTACTCAGAAGACAAATGCTGAAATTCCATCATCTGGAAGTGCTTTACCATCTGATTACTCTTTGGCTTACTCTATCAGAATTTTTCCCTAAATATTTGCTTGAAATCCAAAGGTGGCTAGATACCACAAGGTCTCACCATCTGCAGCATTTTTGTTTTAAAATTAAAAGTCCAGTCCTTCCTATTCTGCCAGAACCAAAACCTTTCCAAACTGACTATACTAATATAAAATTGAAAAATCACTTTGCACAGCAGGTGATTTTGAAAAGCCTTTTTTGTTTTGTAACATCTATTGCATTAAAGTAATTGTAAAATGTATATTTGGGGAGAAAAGCTTTGATGCATTGCAGGGAAACATCTGAAATAAGTTGAAAAGATGGTCGTTAATACTATTATTATTTACAGAATATATTCTGCATTTCTCCAGAAGAGCTTATACACAGTAATTAAATATTCATCTTACTTTGTATCTTGAGCTCATTCTTAACAGCAGCACTACATTAATATATACGTCTAGGAACACATATAACCTAACTTCAAGCATTTTATGAAGGCACCTAAACTAGGCTTTGGGGCATTGTAGGCTTTAGGAGAGCTAAAATCCCTAAGAATGAGATTCAGTCCATTTAAGACCAAAATTGCCCTCCAGAGGTGCCCTGTTTTCCTCTTTTCCTGGAGCAGGCAGTGCAGTAATCCTGACATTTTCACAGTAGTCCTAACATTTCCAACCTGATGCCTTGGTTAGGCAGCCTGACTCAGGACCTCAGAGCCTAAATTCTGACTTCTCATGTTTTGAGCTTTGTTCTGGCTGAAGAGGCACATCCAAATCAGAAACTCTCCTTGAAGATAATAGGGATTGTGTACCCAGAGTAAGGACAAATACTCAGCTGTGAAATACAGGCACCTTGAGGACGGAGACGTTCGGGTGTGGCACAGCTGGTATCACCACCAGACTGGGGGGTCTGAGCAGAGAAGTTAAAGAAACCTTTTGCCAGATGGCAGCAAGGAGGCGATGAGGGGATTAAATATTTGGCTTTTCTTTTCTTTTTGCTTTTTTCCCTCCTGTTCAGTTTGCATAATCCTGGATTATTTCTCCAATCCATTTCACCACACACCATATAAGCAGCTGCTCCCCAGCTTGGCAGGGAGGAGGTGCAAGCTTAGGACAGAGAGGGAAGGGACCTCTCCTTTGGCAGCATCACCAGTTCACACTGTGAAATACAGCAACTAAAGAAAGTCCAGCACCAGAATGGGCAGATTTGTGGAGCATGGGCATCTTCTCCAGCTGTGTGTTTGCACAGCACCTTGCACAGCAGGGCCCTGGGCCATGCCAGAACCTCACTGGTGACCAGTGATTACGGTCTGAACCAAGACCTCAGCATCTGCTGGGCTTTGTTTGTGTCCTCCCAGTCCTCCACAGCACAGAGGCTGCACTGAGATAATTTTCCAGGCATGCAGAGCTTGTTCAGTGGCAGCCCCTGCAATCCGTAGGTGAAGGGCTTGGGATGATGTAAAATTTCCTGGTAGTCTCATGCTGTTGTTTAACACTTGTTTATCTTTGCAATGTGCCCTGTGCTGAGACAGTGCAAGACACCCTCTCCCACTGAGTATGACTGAGAAAATACAGAAATCCAACCCTCGTAGTGTCAGTGAACTTCCAGTGTGAGAGCTCTGCAGTGAGGAGAGGCAATGGGAAGCGCAAAGTGGAGAATCATAGAATCATTTAGGTTGGAAAGATCAAGTCCAACAATTAACCCAACCCTGGCAAGTCCACCACTAAACCATGTCCCCAAATACATCTGCATGTTTTTGAACAATTCCAGATTATGCCATGGGCTTTACTTTTTTAACTGGAATAAGAACTAAAGAAGACCCGTTAGAGGATTGCACATGACAACACCTGCATCTCTGTGGGCTACTAAGAGCACAAGATTTTACCATGAAGGGCACACATTACAAGATGATCTTGAGGCAGAATTTACAAATATAAAAGCTACCTGCTGATGTTCATACATGGGTGTCAAAAATCTCTTTGAATGCACTGAATTCAAAAGTACCTGGGTGGGAGTCAGCAGAATCTCAGCTTCAGTTAGATTTTAATGCATAAACATAGGCCTACTTAAATGCCTCATTCCCACTTCCCCTTCCCAGATTCTTGTCCAGCACCATGAAAAAAAAGAAAAAAGAATAAAAAAGGAAAACGTCTGAAACTAGACATTTTTTTGGCTCTCTCCAGCTAACAAATGGCCAAACTCATTAAAAACCAGTGTGTGCTGGAGAGAAGGGAGGGATGCTTCACGGTAGAGAAATTGCTTCACAATGCCAAATTTGAGAATAATAAAAAAAAGAGGGGAAACTGATTAATTATCTCTTAGCAAAGAGGAATTTTAGACTAGAAGTGTCCTCAACTGTATCTGCTTTGTGCAGTGCCTTGTTGTATCTTACTGAGCATTGTGAGAGTAGAAGTCCCTGCTAGGACTGGGATAAGAGCACAGCAGCATCTTGTATTCAAAGGCTGGGTTTAGCTAATCCAGTTTGGCTGTAAATTAACCTCAAAACCATTCTAGCCTCAAAATCTTGCCACATCAGACTTGGCTCTGTCTGATTCTCAGTTACTTCTTCTCTTCCTGCCTTTGATAGAACATTTTTGCAGTGTTTCAGTACTTTGGCTGCTGGTCCCTGGAGAAAACAGGAGGAGCAGAGACAGATAAAATTAAAGAGATGTTTGCCAACATAAAACATAATTTAAAAAGAAAAAAGCACCCTTTTCTGTGTCATTATTGAAACTTCAGATTGTAAGAGCTTAAATGATTCCTGTGGATCTGCTTTACTGCTCACTTCTTATTCTCTGCTGTTTGTTTTTTAACATTTCCTTTAAATGAAATAATAAAACCAGGCAAATCCAATCCCTTTCACTTTCTGGCAGATTTCCTTCCTATTTCTTCTGTGTATTGGACTTCAAGTGGTGTAGGAAAAGCAAGAAGAGGCACACTGTGGGATGCTCACAAAGCAAGAGGGCCCACAAATACGTCAGTAAAAACCTGTGTCCTCTCTTTAGAATCTCCTGTTAGGGACAGTCATTGGATCCCATTCTCATCCACCCAAACCTCTTCAGCCTGGGTTTATGGAGTATGGGATGAAGTTTTGCAAGCAGTTTTATGTCTTTTGCTTTTGCTGATATGGAAAGAAGACAAGAAAGAAGGTTTTCTATACTTTTGGTGTATTCTGCCATCTTTTTAAATTTAGTAATTAGGATCTTGTTTAACCTATATCTCCATGGACCTCAAGAAATCTTAAAATTAAATATTCTCAAGAGATAGAAAGAATTTTCGTAGAATGTTGTCCTGTTTACTCCATTTGGAGAAATCCATGAGCGTCTTGAGATAACAAAACTGTCTGGGATCTCACTGAGGTACAAGATAGCTTTAATTCATTCATTTGCTTACTTTTTGTTGCTAATATAATTCAAATCATTACATTTAGGAGAAAGATTTATCTATTAAAAAACTGAACCATTCCATTATTCCTCGTCCTTCCAAGCAGCTCATTTCATTTCTTTTTCATTCAAGAGCTGGAAAATCAACAATACTCTGAGACTCCCAAAGGCATCTTGCATCTCTGTAGTGGAAGACACTGTCTTAGTGCATCATGGTTTAGAAATGGACAGATACTGAAAATTGGGCTAGATGGACCACTGGTCTGCACTGAAAAAGCATTCCTTTTTTTTTTTTATGCTCTATGCAATTTTCTTCCTTTCCTTTGAACATTTTAATGTTGTGCTTGAGCTGTGGAGGAAATCAGAATTAATATGGAGTATTCATTGATTAAAAGTATTCATGATATAGATTCATAGAGACTGCCAAATATGAGAGATGGTGAATGCATTCTTCAAACACATTCCTGCATATATCAGTGAGAGTGTTTAACTGCATATATCCAAATATTGGTGTTTTGTGCAATTCCCTTGAGGCATTGCTGTCAGTGATTCATTCCTGCATTTCTCCTTGGCACAAACAAAATCCTTTGGGATGAATAGTAGCTGTGGACAAGACCACAGAGACAAGCACCTTTTCCTTTTTTTTAATTGTACTTGGGCATTTTTCATGGCTTAGCAACTGGCAGAGGCTTAGGTGTTTGCATAGGTGGAGAGCCACAGCTCCACCATGCAATGCAGGAGCTTGGATTTCCCCCCACCTGGCATCTCCTTGCAAAAGTTCTGCTCTGCACTGACTACTTTTACCATCATCCTTCATCCTGGAGGATTTAGGGGCCAGATGCAGCCTTACCTTTTGATCTGTGATTCCTCCACTGGCAGGGACAGGCTGGGAAAAGCAGAGGCTGGTCCCAAGGTGCTGCCTCGAGGGTTTGTGATCCTGGGCAGGGCAGAGCACAAACTCCAAGGACAGCGAACTGTGAGGAGGGAGCAGGGGCTCTGTGCCTGCTGAAAACAAGAGGATGGTCGTGTTTTAATACCTGACCTGATAGATTGACACGTCCAGGGTAACCTACAACTTCAGAGGTCCTGCTGACACGGATCTCCTTGTGTCACCTACAACAAACTTTGCTGAGCCACTTCCTCTGGAGTGAGCTGTGCCCTTCAGCCCTGCACCCATCTTGTAGGGCTGGGGTGCAGACATCAGCTCACCTCCCTGAACTGTCCGTGCCAAAGCTGTTTCAGTGCTGTGCCTGTGTCCTGCCCCTGATGGAGGGAAGGGCAGAAAAAGGCAGAGAGACCAGCTGTGCCACAAAATTATCTCCCAGTGCTTGCAGGTCTCTTTGTGCTGTCTGTGACCCCCCCATCTTCCAGCACCCTTCCCTACCTAGGGAGGTGAGTGATCACAGCCCACATGGGGATTGCTCATCAGCTTCAAGGACACCACTGTGTCCTTGGGCACACGGGTGCTGTTCAGGACAGCTGGGGACAAAGCTCTGCTGGGCAGTTAATCTATTCCTCTTTTCCAAGAGGAACTGGGACAGGATCTGAGATGGACCGAATGGGAATCTGACCTTGTGAGTGAAGGGGTCAGTTGAGCAATGTAGACCTTGAAGATAGGACAAAGAATGAAGGAGGGTTGGAAAGGATGTAAAGATGAAATATAGTCTAGGAGGGAAATGGGATGAAGCTGGTCTTAGGAGGGAGAGGGTTTATCTCATATTTTCATCCCGGAAGGATGTGCAAGAGAAGCAGAAGGTGAAATTAGAGCCTTTTCTCCTTCCCTTCTGTCCTTCCCTTGCCTTGACAGAGATGTCCATTGAAGGTGGTGAAACACAGGAACAACTTGTCCAAAGAGATGGTGGATGCCGCATCCCTGGAAACATTCTTGTCCAGGTTGGATGTGGCTGAGCAAGCTGAAGATGTTCCTGCTTGTTGCAGGGTGTTGGACCAGGTGACTTCAAAGGTCCCTTCCAACCCTGACCACACTATGATTCTCAGAAAACCTGGCAGGGTGATACTGAAGGAACAAAGTGAGGAGAACCACTCAGAAACAGCCTGTCCACTGCTGGAAGCTCCTCCAAAAAGAGCTCTCTAACAGCAGTCACACTTTGCTATTGCACCCTTGTGAATTCTTCCATGATTTGATTTAGTTCTAGGGACATTTTTCTTATTGTCTGTTATTAATACTACAATATATAAGTCTCTTGGAACACTTTTCATTTGTTCTTGTCTCTTTTATCAAAAATTAGAAACCCAAAGCTGTTGAGGATAGCAGCACAGGCCCAGAGTAATCAGAAAGAGGTGCCAAATGGTTCTGGTTCCTTTTTGGGTGCTCTATGTACTTATCTCTTTCACGTAAAAGTCACACTAGTGGTCCATGATTTCCGTGGGTTGGGGCTGAAGGTCTGTGGGTTTTTTTTAACCTGCAGGACAAGTCTGTGAAGGGGCCAGCGTGAGTCAGGAATGACAAAGCAGGTCAGGCAGTTTTCAGCATGATAAAAATCTGGGGTCAAGTCTTAAGTAATCTCGTGCCTCTGCCTTAAATGGTGAGAGACAGGCAACTGCAGAGAACAAATCTGCTTTTGACCTGTACCTCAGGATGGAGCAGATCATCCTTTGGATGTGCCTAACTCTTCACAGTGACTATAAACCAAATTTGCTTGACCATCTGGTGAGCTGAGCCTCATCATTGCTGGGTAGCTGGAAATAACTGAATTCTTCTTTATTGCAGCAGAGAGTTAGGCAATTATTTCTTGGGTAACTTCTCATGGCCATGTTCATAAATTTCATTTTTTCTGTGTGAACAGACCCCTTGGCCATCGCTGTGTCCCTGTTCCCAGCTGTCCAAGGTGCAGCTCTACCTCAAATGTGCTGCCCTCAGTGTTCATCTGCTCTGGACACTCCCCCCATCCTTTGTCCGTACAGAACAGCTGCACAGCAAACAGTGCAGGAGCACCTACACAGCTGCAAGGGCAGAAAAACTGCTACCTAAAAATGTATGGGAAAATGCTGACGTGAATCAGCACAACGTGCTTTGTGCTGGAAAGGAATGCTGCAAGAATTTTTGGTAATTGGTGGCTGTGTAACAGGGATCGACTGGTACAAGATCCCCATGCATAACTGTACCGGGGACAGGGACAGAAAAATCAGTTTGATGGAGGACAAAAAACCTGCATCTAAAGTTTTGCAGTGAGGCTGAAGGGAACATGAGCAAGCCAATATGTTAAACCTTAAATGAAAGGGGATTTAATTTTTTTTTTTTTTTTTTTCTTTGGAACCTATCAGCTGGCTGAAAAGCAACTTACTTCATCCTAACCTCTGTGGTTTTTAGCATAATACTTTCTGTGACCTACAGTAGAGTAGAAATGTCCTTATCAGAGGGAGAAACAACTGCATTGATTTCATTAGGATGTTTATCACACAATGTATTTCAGCAGACGTTCCTGGTTGCCCTCTGTTGAACAGTTTAAGCTTTTAAGATAAAATAGCATGCAACCAGGATGGCATGCTTTCTCCTAACATTTCTATAATATAGCTTGATAATGATCCATCACTCCAGCTGATGAGAGGGAGCAGTTAAAGAAAAATAAAAATAGAGATAAATTTGCTGGCCAAGGTCCTGTAGGTGTACTTGAATGAGAGTGATCAAGCAGTAGGGAACAAGGGCTCCTTTCCTCCTTGCCAGGGATCTGAAATGAGTTTTAGAACCCTCACCAGCCCAACCTTTGCTGAGAGGGGCACTAAGACAGGAGCCACACCCTCTCAAAAATACCTCAAACCCTCCCTTTTTCCTGTTAGAAGAAAGCCAGTGGAGGCTGATGCCATTCAAAGCAGAGATGAATGAGAGAGTAATTTATGTTGGAAAAGACATCTAAGATCAGTGAGTCCAACCACTGACTTACCACTGCCAGGCCCACCACTAAAGCACATCCCTCAGTGCCAGTCCCCACACCTGGCCCTCCCCACCATTTGCTGCAGTGACTAAAGGCCTGCTTTCTTTCTAACTTAATGTGGTTTTGGACAAATAAAATACCCCAGCAGATGATAAGGCCCTGCCCTGGGCTGGTGCTGCAGCGACCACACAGAACCCCGGGTGGAAGCTGGGCCTGCAGCAGCTGAGCTGAAAATATTAAGGAAACAAAAATAAAAAGGTCACAGGTAATTTTAGCAGTGAGGGAGTATTCCTAGTGTCCCTCTGGGCTGCATGCTGAGAGGATCTGTGCCTACTACTATTATCACTAGCAAAAGATATTTAGCTCAGTAGGAGCAGCTGGTTTTCTCTAACCTGAGAGGCCCTCATCTCTGGAGCAAGTCAAACCTCCCATGCCACTTACATAGCTTCTTGGGAAATTAAGGGTCCAAGCATCCTTTACAGATAGGTTTCCATCCTGAAACATGTTAGGGGTTTATTCTGTACCCATCCATTCACAATTAGTGAATTTTACTGCTGAACAAACAAGGAGTTTGGATTTTCAACCACGAGCAAGGTCAGGTCTGCATAGACACAGGCGGCAAATTCCATCATGCTGGGGGAAAAGGAGGGTGAACCTGCTCATGCCTGTCATCTTAGTTCTCATTCTCCTCCCTTTCAGAGTCTAAATATATCAAATAGCTTTGGGGCATCTCGAAAAGGAGAAGGGAGAACACAAAAAACAATTTAATAGTGTCCATTGAAGCAAAGAATTTTGCTTGGCCCCTGTTTTAGATGAAATATAACATGGCCCAGCAAGTGATCTATATTTCATTGCATCTTTAAAGATTCTTAGATCTGGAGAGTATTACCTGCCATCAGAATTTGGGAGAACAGACATTATTAAGTTTTCATCAGACATTTAACAAAAAATTAGAAAAGAGAAGGACACATAGACACAGCCTGATAATCTGAAATAAGATTCTAACCATGCAAGTGACCTTGCTAAAGACAGTCGTAGATCCTCTGGAGATTCATGGGTATAAAATCATGTACAACCAATAACTATACCTATTACTTATTTTGGGGGGTTTGTATTTCTGCATATAGGATCAGAGAGTAGCAGCAGATGTAGGTAAAAAGCGTAAAGAGTTTGTAGTCTGAAACATCAAACTATTGTTATGAAATTAAAAATAGCAGCATGTAGGCATATATCAGGAAGGGCATGCTAATTATTAGCAGAAAGCTTCTTTTTTCATGAATAATTATGTGTAATCTTGTTCAAAACCTGCCTGGCTCTTCCAGACATTATACAAGTCACTGTGGCCACATTTTGTTTCCCAGACCTTAGGCTTAGTTCAGGAGTTTAGCCATTCATGCCTCGTTCTTTCACAAAATTCATCCTGGAGGACAACAGAGAACTTGGGGCAGTGAATAAATTCCCTGAAGTTCCCATGAGACTCCAAGAAGTAGGTAGGTCCCTGGCTTGGACTCTGGGAGGTGCTGAAAGTCATGTTGGCAGCATTCGGTCTCAATTTTTCCACACATCAGTTGCCATGCATAAAATGGAATAAATGAAAGACTGTTTTCCCCCATATTTCTTCTGTTTTCCTTGCTAAGACTGTAACCACTGCAGAGAAGCTGTGGCTGCCCCAGCCCTGGACGTGTTCAAGGACAGGTTGGACAGGGTCTGTAGCAACCTGGTTTTGTGGAAGGTGTTCTTGCCCATGGCAGGGGGCTTGGAATGAGATGATCTTTAAGGTACTTTCCAATCCAAACCGTTCTGTGATTCCATGATTCTCCAAGAGCTGTGTTAGAGAAAAGCCCCATTTTCCCAAGTGCTGTGGTGCCAGGTTCATGTTTGCACACTGTAACAGCAGCAAAGACAAAACCCTTGCTTAGATAGGAAACAATCTGCCTCCAGAAGGAAGGGAACGGACAAAATGTCCTCACAGCAATCCGGCGCCTGCGATTTCCTCGATTCCATCTGAAAGCTTACTCTCTATTTTGCTGACATATGAGCTGGGTGCCCTATTGTACATCAGTGTAAAAAATAGCCGTTATCTGCTGTTTCATGGGAGATACGGCAGGACATGATTTATTTGTGCCTGCTCTGCTGCCTCCTTTGAAATGTTGCCGTCGCTCGCTGCACCTTTCGCAGGGGAAGGCAGATGGTCATCACAAAGTTTCCCATAACCTTGCTGTGCCTGCTGCATAGTGAATCAATGAAACCTGAATTACAGTGCTCTGCCTGGGCTGGGAGCTGTTCTGCTAAAGCATCCTGCAGCGCCTGCAAGCCTCTGAATGTCAGCGCTGCCCAGACACTGAGGAAATGTGAAATTTGTCTCCAAAATTTCAAAGTGGTGCCAAGCAGGGATTTTTAGCTGCAAAGTTGCATCCAGTGTGAGCCAGGACTGCATTGCTCAAGCCTTAATTACCAGCTTGGAAACGCACTTGTTGTGAGTGTGTGAGTGTTAAGTTTGACCTCTCCTTAGACAGAGTAGCAATAAAAAATCCAAACAGGATTCGAGGATGAAATGCTGGGGACGAGGATTTTTTGGAGTCGGAGCAGCAGCAGCTGCCCCTCTGTGATAGCTGTCTCTGCTTATGTGACATTTGCAATGAGGCTTCAGGTGATTTGGGAAGCTGGCACTAGACTGCAGTTCACCTTTTGTGTCAGCTCGTGCCAGGATACCCTTGCCAGAAGCCGCTATTTTAGTGGGAAATAACAACTGGGAATAGGGAAAAAAATGAACTTCTGAAAAGCACTTTGTCAGGTTCTCTGGGCTGTGGCAGGCAAATGCTGGGAACAGTGTGAGCTCCTGCCATGAAAGTAGGCATAGGCAGAAATTTCTCAGTGGGAGGATTACCTCCTTTACATACCTGGATGAAGGAAAGGTGAGTACATAAAACATTTTCAACACTGCCTCCCAATTTCTGATGCTTATTTTCTATTTGAGTCAACATGCTGGAAGACATCTATGTTTTATAAAGCCTCATTTCACTGATTTTTCCTTAGGATGGGAATCATTACTACGAGCAGGTCTGGCAGTTTCAGATAATGACCTGCATTCAGCACAGGCGCTTCTAGAAATGGTTAATGCTGGATGTAATAGATATTAAAGTGTCTCCCCAACATGGTTCTGGGCTTTTTCAGATGACTGCTTCCCTGTGTGTGTGTGTGGAGGGCAGAGCCTCTCCCAAATTCAAGCTGTCAGCTCATTCCAGAAGTGTGCCTAGGCAAAGAATGTTATCTAATGTGAACTCACTGCTGCAAGGTGGTTTAGACATCAACTGCCTTGATAATTTTATGTTTTCATTAAATACAAGAGGAAATAAATCTGAAAATTTATAATCCAGTTTATCTGGGGGAGAAAACAAAATGTTATTTGGTGTGCAATAGACACTTAATCCCTGGATTTAGACTTTTTGATCAAGGAGATTACTTGTGCTGGGACAATTTTATTCACTGAGTCTTCTTCCTCAGTTTGCAACTGGATTTGATCTTCTAAACCCACACAGGCTTCCCCTGTCTCGGAAGGGACACATACAGTTATCCTACAACCAGTGGCTTCAGAGCAAGGACCTTTCTTACAGGACCTTTCTTATTAAATCCATCTTACAACAAAAGAAAAATCCCCAAAACAAATATTTAAATGGGGTCAGATAACTCTACAGAAAAAAAAGGTCTGGTCTTGTTAACAGACAGAGGCTGATCCTGAGCGGACCTGATGTGTCCTTTACTGATTGTCATGGAGTTTTATATGCCATAGCATTTACTGAAATAAGTGAGATCAGAATAAGGTTCATACACTCGAAAAGTATAAAAAAAAATCCTGGTTAAATTGAGGTGTTAAGGTAGTTTCTTTTCTCTGTGCCACTGATATTAATCCATCAAATTTCAAATAAACTATTCCAAAAGTCTGGTTTTAATTATGTTTTTCTGGAGACAGAGTAGCTGTTAAACTTTGTGGATCTGTCTGTATACTGAGGAATCAGGCTTCCTTTTCTGTACATTTCCAACTTCTAAAAATCATTTCCAAAGTGTCAAGAAATCACAAATCTTCCAGAAATTAATCTTCACCTCAAACTTTTCATAGTAATTGGAGATTTGTCATTGTCCATTAGTTAAGTGTGGGAGGTCATCGTCTCCCATGGGGTGAGGAGCTTGCATGGAATGCTTTGGGTGGTCCTGGACATCTGGGACTGAGTATCTGAGCAGTCCCTGAACTGCAGCACAGAAATGCAAATGAGCCTATAATGAGTAAGACAGAGTTGTGGCAGGGAGCAGGGACAGATCCCAGAGCCCACTGAGGTGAATGGCAAGGCTCCTGTTGAGTGCAGTGGTGTTTGAGCAGAGCTCTGGGCATGTTTGTGAGAGGAGACAGAGTCTATCACTGCATCATGTCACATGCACGATAACCACAAGCTCATCTTTTCTGCTTTCTCTCCCAGGATGGAAGGAGCAGTTTCATCGGCCACCAGCTCGGAGGGGTCATGGAAGTGCCAAACAGCAAGGACCAGAGAGTCAAATCAGCCAGAGCCATCCAAATCACTTACTACCTCCAAACGTATGGCTCTGTCACCCAGGACCTCATTGGGGAGAAGTGGGAGAGTGAATTCTGTAAACTGATGCACAAGATGCAGCTGGATCACCAGGACCTGCAGCTCTACTCACTAGCGTCCTTTAGCCTCTGGAAGGACTTCCACCAGACCAGTCTCTTGGCCAGGGGCAAGATTTTGGTGAGCCTGATGCTGATTCTCCTGACTGCTACCCTCTCGAGCTCCATGAAGGACTGCCTGCGTAGCAAACCTTTCCTCGGACTCCTGGGAGTACTCACTATCTGTATTTCCAGTGTCACTGCGGCAGGGATATTTTTCATTACTGATGGAAAATATAATTCTACTCTGTTGGGAATCCCTTTCTTCGCTATGGGTAATTATTTATCTTCATAATAATAGGATTAACAGAGTTTAATGACAGGATTGTAAATTACATCCTGGGTTATAAAGTGCAGATTTTACTTTGAGTGAAAGTCTAAGTCATTTTCATCTTGCTAAATTGATCTGTGCCTTGCCAAGAAAAAGGGGGGGGAAAAAAAAGAAAAAGAAAAGAAGAAAAAAGGAAAGAAAAATGGAAACAAAACAAAGCAGTAGCAACAATAAAAAGCAAATGACATTCCTGGAATCTCAGCCAATATGAGAGAGGGGCAGTTTTATTGATCTCTGTTACAGAATGAAGGAGAAATTGTCATTGAAAACTAGTCAGCTCAGCAGACAAAATGGATATGTGTTGACCCGACTTTTATGGGAGGCCAGCCAAAAGAGTAAGTTAAACAGGAGGGTACCAAGGAAGGGCAGATTTTAACATCCTTCCCAAGCAGGGCTTTTCTTCAAGCTCTGCCTGAGAGGCAGAGTGGGACAGGCTGGTGTAAGAATAAGATTGATGGACTTTATCTCAGATAGGAGATTAGAGTTGTGGTGTTTGCCAGGCTGTGAGCACAGGAGCCTGTCAGGATCTGTGGTGCATAATCCCCTGGTTTGTGAAATCCCAGATCAGCTGCAGAGATTTCCTTTGTGCTGCACCCAGACAGGGGAAGGTGCAGAAGAAGAACAGATGTAAAACCCATCTCTTTAGGCAGAAGAATTGCTTTCATTCCTTCTGTTACTGTTTAGCTCCAAGCAGTTTTAGTGCATCGATGTGGTTGATGAGTTTGCTGGGAAGTTGCACTTGAAAGGCAGAGGGAAAGGTGCCCAGCTCAGTTATGGAGGCAGCGTTGTTCTGTGCCCTCATGTCCCAGTTTGTCAGAGTTTTGCCACACCATGAGTCTGAATCCCAGCGATGACTCTGTGCAAAACCTCAGCGGTGGCAGCGCAGACCTAAATATTTTCATACTGGATTTTTGGTGGCAGGGAATCTTACCTGTGGCCAGAGCTCTGCGTTCTCACAGCTAATTGCTCAAGTTCCATTCATGCTTCTAGTTCTCAAGACCAAGTACTGTATGGTAAGAGACAACTAAACATGCAAAGCCACAAGCTGGAGTCAAGGTTTGAAGAAGGGTCTTATACTTTCCTTAAAACCTCAACCTCCCAAAAGACCACATTTTCTTATATTTCCCTAAGAAAACTCCTGTGGGTGTATGCATCCCCTAATCCCTACCTCATATCTAATCCATCCCCTAATAATGCATCTGTGTCACTAAACAGAAGGGCTGACATGTGGCATCATCAGTCCTGATCTCAAAATCTCTACTTGAGGTGGGAAGGAGTGGAATAGTTGGTCAAGATTCCAGAAGCGAAAGAGAAGAGTGAGGCAAAAGACCCCAAGGGCTTGCATGTTTGGTTCAGCCTCATTAATAGTGACAAACAAGGCTGTGCCAAAGACCCTAATTCAGTCATCTGCACTGTTAAATTGTGACAATAGCCCCTGGCACGGGCTGCCCTGTGGCAGCTCCTCAGAGGTTGTGCATGTCTCTGGGGTGTCAGGGAAGTTGATGGAAAGAAAGTGCTGAGATGGGGAAAGGGAAGAAATCCAGCAGAGAACATGCCAGGTTGTGACAGGGATGGATCCTGACCTGTGAGAGGGGTGGGCTTAGGGAACAAAGAACAGAGAAAAGGATGACAGTGAGGAAGAGGGGTTATGGTTGTTACCAGATTTTGGCAGCCTTTTCCTGGTGTGTCAGGAGGTGCATATCAAAGCAGGAACCAAAGGGCACTGCCTTGCTTGTGCATGAAGTTGAAGTAAAGGCAAAAAGGCCCTGTAGGGATGAAAAGCACCTTCCCTAAATTGTGCATTCCTCTGTTGGTGTCTCTTTTTAGATGGCTGGAGATATGGATAGCACATTCTCTTTGCTTGACAGGTCCCAAACTTTTCACTCCCAAGGAGCTCCTCAATTTATACCTTCCCTGCAGCCCCAGGGTGAGACGCAGGTGGGAGTTTCTGAGTGCCTCAGTTTCCCACCTCGGTAGTCCATGACTTTGTTTGCTGCCTTAGGAAAAGCAACATTTATAACTTTCTGTTGTGTTTTGTGCTGTCATTCTTGTCACAGCCACTGCCAAGAGCAAAAGGAAAGGAAAAAACCACCTCTCTTGAAGTGAGATGTTTGCAAGGATTGTTTCTATAATATTATATTGAATGCAATTCAGGTTGCAAAAGAAAACATTTATGTAACTCTTCTTCAGAAATTTCATTCAGGAGACTCAGACTGAATTGAAAATATCATTATAGAACAGCTTGCAGTGCTTGGGAACTGCTGCTTATAAATATTAGGCAACACTTTTACAGTTTGGTGAAGGAAAAGACAGGAAGCATGTCTTACCAAGATCTAACTGGGTTACATTCTGCAAAGTACCGTGTGCCTTTAGTCCCTTAAGGGACACTGCCACCTAATGAGACCTTGCTCTGCCAGAGCAGACCCAGGGTCTCACTGACCTGGGCCCTCACTGGGCAGAGTTTTCTGCTGAACCTGGTGTCTGACACCAGAGCAGACACAGTGAAGACCCCAGGACTGTTGATTCTGTGGATCAATAAATAACCCTGGCCCGTGTTGTACCAGTGTCCCTTGCTGCTGGCACAGCAGAGAGCAAACAGCACATCAAATAATAATTGAGTGAATGTAGAAGAAAAAGTGTGTAATCTGGGGTTCCCCTGAACTGCAAATGCCAGATTTGCAAGTCAAACTTTCAAAGTCAAGATACTTAGATTAAAAAAAAAAAAATAAAACCAGGCAATAACAGTGACACAGACCCTGCAAGTACAATGCAGAGTACACAAGCAGCATTAATTCTGGCAGCTCCCAACTTTGGAACACTTCAACCTGACATTTTCAAACCATCCATTTAAAGTACATTTGTTTGGTCAAAAATATGCAGTTTCTTCTAACATTCACTTTTCAAAGGATTAATTTTAATGGAAATTTTGTGATATTCTGGGCTTGTCCTTTTCCCTGCAAGGGTGGCAGGATGCTGCCATCTGAATGACAGGAATAACCCTGGATGCTTAGGTCCACAATTCCTCTTGCAGTGCAGAGCTGCTCTGGGTTTCAGTAGGTGACAGAAGCCTGCAGAAAAGTGAAATGTTTAATACTTTTCTAAATTTAGACCAAATTACCTCCACCATAATTATTTACCATAGTCCTGCTGTGAAGGAATGGTCTGCTGGGATTAAGCACATCTCTGCTGAACTGGGGGAAGAGTGTTAGCTCAGATTGGCTTTTCTCTTCTTTATCCTTCCTTGAAGGTGAAAAATTTCAGTCTTAAGTTAGGCATGAGAAGAGTGGTGGAAAATCCTCCCTCTTCCCAATACCACAGTTCCCTCAGACAGCTGCCTCAGGAAAGTTTCCTCAGTAAAGCGTCTACCACTGCATTTTTGGAGTCATTCAGGAGAAGCTCTTCAGAAAGGTCCCCTGAAAATAATTTTTTGGCTGCCAGGATCTCTTGCAAACAGGAGCAAGGGAGGCTGATTTTTACGTGTTCATACCCCAGGCAAATAGATAAATGTTGTGAGTTAATGAAAAGGTGCTTCTTTAGTTTCAGAGCTTCCTTGTTTATTAAGTGAACTGGGCCTAGATGTTTTAGTTGTCTTTTTTTAAGTCAGAATTTAGTAACCTCTATGTGAAATCAGAATATGGGAAAGTTCTGCCTTGCATTTCTCTCCTGGGACAAATAAAACTTGCAATTTCTTCTACAAGTTTAACATCAGCAGCGCTGTCACAACTGGCTGTGTTTCAGACAGGAGATAGAGGGTCATATAATTAAGTTTCAGATTTGTTCTAGCCCTGGTTAGATGTTCATATCTGCCTTTTGTGTTTGGATTCATATGCAATTTCAAAGGGGTGTTATGTACGTGACATAATTATGGTTTCCCATGCCTAATCATCACTAATTAATATAACCAGAAGGTTAACTACATAATTGAGATATTATTGCTCCCATGATCTGCTTTTTAATGCACAGGAACCAGACTGATATCATCAGGGAGATAATGATTTAACTCAGCTGAGGTCCCGACTGTGTTTTTTTTTAAATGCAGGTGTACCAATTACATCATTTTACATTGTAATTATTTTTGGCCAGTCCATGAAGTACTTCATTATATAGATTAGTGGAAATCTTATGACAAAAAACACCTACAATGTAATTATAGTGTGATTATGCTTTTCGTACTATAAAGGGTACTTGTTTCTTAGAAGGCTGGATTCACAGTGGATGTGAGAAATATTTCCTGTCATTTGTAAGGCCAGACCATGAAGTCCATAAGATATTTGTGGGAACAGCTGTTTGTGACTGACTCTTTAGAGAAGATTAATCTCAGTGGGTGCTCTACCACACAATGCAATATTGCTGCCACTCCTGCCAGTAACCACGCTGCTGATAGAGATGTAGTAAAGAGACACAAAAACTTTAAGAACCAATAGGCTACCTGTATCCAGCAGTAGCCCCATGCCTGATGTAAGAGCTCAAGATGGATGGCAGAGATTGTGCTTTCAGTGCAGACTTTTCTGTTAAAATTTCCCATTATTCCTTCCCCGGAGTTATTCAAATGGAAGGAGGAATCAAGGCAATGGCAGACAAGACTCCGGGCAGCTATTAGCATTTCAGATAGGAGCCATCTAACCTCTTTCAGATGGTAGCTGTTGAAATAATGACTGGTGATCACCTTTCAGTAAATTTGAGATGTCACAGTGTTATATTAGTGGCAGAGTCATGGAAAATTGCAGAAAAAAAGTCCTAGTTCAGACAAGGAAATTATTTTTTTAAACCTTAGAAGGCAAATGTGAGAGCCAAAGTACAGGCTGTCACTACTTTACCTGTACGTGAAGTACCACAATATTCTAACCTTTCCTTCAAGCAATGGACTTCCTGATTACAAATGTGACAGAAACATTTCAGGAGTGACTCAGACTTTGGGTTTGTGCTTTTGATGCCGCAGTAAAGCAAATCCCATACGAATCTCATGTTATACCATCACCTCCTATCTGGATGAGGAGCAAAAGAATGAGCCTTTAGAGAAAAGAGACCTCCTGACATAAACCCTACCTCTCCATGCCTTAGAAATGCAGTGAATCTGTCATTTAGCTGTAACAGCAGTTCATGTCCCTACTCTTTCAGTAGATCATTAAGGACTTGGAAATACTTTGCCCTTAACTATAAAATTTCTCTTCTTGACTTTTACAAAGGGAAATGGGAACAAAAAAACAAAAACAAAAACAAAAACAAAAACAAACAAACAAAAAAAACAAAAAAAACAACAACANGAAAATTCAAATGCTGGTATAAGAACCTTAACTTAGAAAGTCTAGAGAGGAGCTCCAAAGACTGCATTTGTTTTTTGAGAAGTTGGAGAGGTGGCAGCACCATGCTCAATAAATACCTTGGGGCAGAAAAAACCAACAAAAAAAAAAACCCAACAAAAAAACCCCCAAAAAAAACCCCCAAAAAAAAAAAAAAAAAAAAAAGTCAGTGGCGAAAGAAATTGGAAGATTTAAAAATGTTTAAGATTACTTTGGATGGGCATCTAACACAAATAATTCACATGAATGGGTTTAGAAATCCTCCAGATTTTTCAAGTTCATTTTCCCATAACACAGTGTATTTCCTGACAAGTCTGTTCCCAGTAGCAGTAGGTGGGATTTTTTCATTTCTATAGGAAAGAAATTTCACCGAGGAACAGTCTTTCCTGGAATTTGAGTAGAAGACTAAAGTCTTTCTGGGACAATCTGCTGCACTTGCACCATGCAGCCTGGTCCTGCAACTATGTCCTGGAGCGGTGATGGTTAGGGAGAGAAAACTGGACTGGGACCGTCCTTTCCTCAAACACAGGTGAGGGGAGATTATCTCTGACCGAGTCCTTTGGGCCTTCTCACGCCCAGCAGAAAGGGATGTGCACAGCAGCCCAGCCACCCTCAGTCCCAGCAGCAGGGTTTGTAGCACCAAGCTGAGGTGTCACAAATGTTCCCACCTTAACTAAGTGACACAATCTCAATTTCCTTTGCAGGCGATAGAGAGAAATAGGAAATTCCAGAACTATTTGGACAATTGCTTAGTAGATGTTTGGGATGAGCTGTGTTAATCTCTGGAAGGTTTTATCCATCTCTGAAAAAGGGTGACTTCTTAGACTTTAACACCTTTGACTTCAGGTTTTGTGTGTTTTGTGTGCTAAAATAGGTTCATTCCTAGACTGGGTTATTTAAGGTTTTTATCGGATGCACTTTTTCTGCGTGTTGATCTCATTTAGGTTGGACACCAGAAAGAATTTATTCACAGAAAGGGAGATTAGACATTGGAACGGGCTGCCCAAGGAGGTGGTGGAGTTACCAACCTGGAGGCATTTAAGGAATGACTGGATGAGGCACTCAGGTCTACTCGACACGGTGGTGCTGAGTCACAGGTTGGACTCAATAATCTCAGAGGTCTTTTTCAACCAATTGATCTGTGATTCTGTGATTCTGTGATTCTGTTATATACATAAATTCTAAGACATAGACACATGGATGCATATACAGCAGATATGCACAAACTGCCTCGAATCCCTTAGAAATGGAATTCTGGCGCCCTTCTTTTCCTGTAGAGATTCTTCAGAAGGTCTCTTATCAACCCAAATGTCATCCTCCAGGGATTGTGGGGCTGCAGGGCTGCAGTCAGTGACTCTGAGGCTCAGCACAGGTTGAAGCACTCACCCTTGGACCACTGCCCAAGCACAGACCCCTCACTGCCAGATCTGTAATGACAGAGCAAACACAAAATACATTCTCTGGGTTTGTTGCTTGAGAAAAGTCAGGTAAAGTCTTCATCCTTCTGACTCTAGCTGGAACTCAATTAACCCATTTGTCCTGAGAAAAGTCTCCAAATACTGTTGTTTGTTATTGTTATTATTGTTATTAAAATATCTTCCTCAGCTCTCCATCTGCAGCTAACAGGCTGGCAGCTGTCATTTGAACTGCTTCTAATTTGTTGCAAGCATTTCTAAAATCCTTTGGAAAATGTGGTTTGATAAGAGAAGAGAGCATGAGTTAAGCTAAAAAGTCGAAGGCTGAAAAGAATGGTTTGCTTTTGCGCTTCAAATGTATGATTACTCCTGAATCAATATACCAATTCAGTTCTGATAGAAAAGGATATTTCCTCTTCAGGTGCTTCACACATTTGTCTGAACACCACTTACTTTCATTTTTCTGCCTTTTCATGGCAATGCTCATTCCTGCAACTGGGTTATTTAAGGTTCTTTATTGGATGCACCTTTTCTGCGTGTTGATCTCATTAAAGAAGGAGTTTCATTCCTTGTGCTTAGTATGTATCGATGCACATCACATTCACCTCTGGTAATTTGGGGTGGAAAGGAGCTGCATCATGGCAGAAATTATTTAGCTCCATGTGCATCATCCTTAATAGGGCACTGACAAATCCAGCCTCGAATAGCACCAATAGCAATTCCACAACCTGCCTCAGCAGATTGTTCCAGGGTTTAAGAGCCATACATTCAATAAAGGTATTTCTTAACGTTTCCACTGCTGCAGTCTGCACCTATAACTCCAGGGTCTCTCTGGCCTGACTGTGGAGTGTAATTTTTCACAGTATATATGTATATGCAAATACTTTTAGGATATTTTATACGTAGGGCTGTGCTTAATTTCAGTTTGGATATAATTTCCTGCCAGATCTTTTTCTCACAGATATTTTACTATTAGTTCACACTTTCCTGTGAGCTCCATACATGCAGGAAGATTGATGGTGGCTTCTGGTCTCTGCAGGAGCTCGGTGGATCTGCAGGAAAGAGCAGCTGTAGGGTAGGCTGAGGATGTGTCCTGTGTTCTTTGGTGTGTTGTGGAAAAATTCAGCCTTGCACTGCTGTTTCTTTTCAGCTGGGAAGGAAAGGTGGGCTCAGTTACTCAAGGAAGCACAGAGTGAATACCCTGTGCTCCATCAAGCAGGCTGTCTGCTCAGATACCACCATCCTCTGCAGGGAAATCCAAAATTGTGCCTCTGGGTTTTGGGCAAAAATGAAAGGCAGCAAATGTATTTGTTTTTCTCCCGGAATACATTTTGTGTGTAAATAATCCCTGGAATTCACTGTTGTGAGATATGGTTGTGGCTCAAAATTCAGCCTGATGAAGAAAAGTTTGGATTTTTATACAGCTAGCTAAAACATCTTCATTATTTTGAATAATATTACAACACTAAACCATAACCATAAGGAAGAAGCATAAAAATTAATGACCATGCAAAAAACCTGGTTCAAAAATGGGTACAAAGAAATTTCACTTGTGAAGAAATTTTCCCATAGCTACCTTCCTTTAGTCTGATAATTTTCCCCCAAAGAGTTCGAAAAAGGATACAGAACTCAATAGACCATTTGCCAAATGTTCTAAATCAATATTTATCTGCTATATTCATCTGCAATGTTAAAAACTTTGCATAGAATCAAAGGCTTAAGGAGTCTATTGCAAATACCAAACGAACTAAAAAGACTTTACTCAGTATTGTATCATTTATATGTCCTTTGTGCAGCCACTAGCTAGTTGAGCTTTTAATAATTCAGTTTTATCTTTCCATTTCTGATCCTTTTTCACTCCATTTCCTTCCCATGAAGTGACTTCTCATCTCTGGTGGGATAACTGCCTGCAGTCACATCCAGCCTGCAGGATCCACGCTGGCTCAGGGCTCACTGCTCCATGAGCAGTAACAAATGACAGCAGCAGCCCATGTTATCCATGCCACCGTCATGGGCCTGTGTTCCTGGCCCTTCAGAGAAAGATATTCCCAGGTATGACTGCTGTGACTTTCCATGTGTTGGTCCTGCTGGATGTGGAGAAACAGGTCACGTTTCATCCACACTCGTCTGACGGTGAGATGAGGAAGGAGATGCTATTTTGGATGCCCAAAGTGGCAGGGAGAGCTGCAGCAGCTGAAGATGCAGGCACAGGGCTGAATAGGGTGAAAACCTCAGGCTTTTGCAGCTGTGGATCACTAAAAATGCTCTTTGGTTTTTGTTCTGCAAGAGTGAGCACACTGTCCTCACTGCCTTGGCTGGTTTTCAGTAAGGATAATTGCATTTGTCTCTTGCTCCCATTCCCCCTGCTGTGCAGGTCAGATGCAGTGCTGGTGAGCACTGCCTGGCTCCAAGCACTGTGCAGGTGCTGCTCTGGTAAGCAGATGCTGGTTTTTACCCAGACGTGGCTGTATTTCACTGGTGAATGCAATGGCCACATTATGTGGCTCAGCAGTCTCTAAAATCATTCTGAGTTCCCTGAGACCACGTGTCTGTGCCTCAGCATGTTGTCCTTGCATTTTCCTGCAGTCATCTCTAGCATTTCACCACTAGGAAATTTTTTGCTCATACTCTATATTCCTGAAGTCCAAGGAGGAAAATCATTCCTTTACAACCTGAAATGACACAGACCTGCCCTACCCACATATCCCAATCCATACTCAAATGCAAATTTGCCCTGGAAATGTTAAATACCATAGATTTTCCTCATGTCATGGACTCCACTGCTGTTGATATTCTGCTTTTAAAGAAAACTATTTTGCTAGCATTGCCATGAAACCATTTAGTACTATAGCATTTTGCAATCTTTGCACAAACTCAGAAACCGCAGCTATAACCTACTAGAGGGAGCTCTTGCATTGCTTTATAAAGGGGGACCTAATAGCAGATTACTGTACCTGGTGTCACCCTAGAGGATGAAAAATGCTATGTTTCTTTAAGTTTCTAGTTGATATTTTTGGTGTTACCGTTGAGAAATTATTATCCTCCAGGGAGGACACAGAGTTGCAAGAAGCTGAAGGCAGGGAGGTGTTCTGCCTTCTGAGTGCAGAGCAATGAAACCTTCTGTCCTTCTACCATAAGTGGAAACTGTTTAGCACAAAGTTTTCTGTTAATGCAATTTAAACCTTCTAAAACTAGACTTGAGTGACCTGGGAACAAAAGGCCTGTTTGTGCTTAGAGTAGGTGTCACTGCAAAAGGAAACTCTGCAAAGTGCAAAACCCAAACCCATTTAAAGCACAATCATATCATGGCAGAAGCTGAAAGAGAAGGCTCCAAAGGAGAGATGCTGACTACTCTACTAATGCATTACCAGAAAGTGCATGTTGGAGCTGTACAAAAGCTGAGTATTGTGGAAAAAGAAACACCAGTGCAAACAGCCCTCCCATCACATTCCCAGTCAACTTCAAGACACCATTTTTTGGAGTGGGAGCTGCTGGACTCACCTCATCTTCTACTGCAAAAGTAGAACCAGAGAATCACAGGATGGTTTGGATTGGAAGGAACCTTAAGGATTACCTAGTTCCAATTCCTCTGCATGACAGGGACACCTTCCACTAGACCAGGTTGCTCCAAGCCCCACCCAACCCAGCCTTAACCCTTCCAGGGATGGGGCAGCCACAGCTTCTCTGGGAAACCTGTGCCAGGGCCTCACCACCCTCACAGGGAAGAATTTCTTTCTACCATCTAATCAAACTCCACCCTCTTTCAGTTTAAAGCCATTCCTCCTTGTCCTGTCACTACATGCCCTTGTCAAAATCCCTCTCCCAGCAGCTCAGTGCGTTTTGTATTCCTTTATGTGGACTTTCAATGTCTCTCCCATCAGAGCTAAGAAACAGTAAGAACTTTATAGTGCAGTTAGCCTGCTTTTAAATGAATAACCTTGGGAGGATATTGAAGCAGGGAAGGCTTTACTAATCATAGATGGAGATGTTCTAACTCTTTCTTAGGTTATTTGGAGTCAGGCAATGCAGTTAATGAAGCAAGTCTCAAAAGATCTCTCTTACATGGATTTTGACCTCTAATATACTGATTCTTTCCCTGAAGGGAAAGTAATAGAATCCCTTTATGGACTATTTAAAAAAAAAGAAAGTGTAGAAATTTATGACGATTTTAAAATTGGTCAGGAGGTGTTACAGTAATTGGTGGTCAAGGACAGCCAAACAAGACCAACTGCATAAACACAGAAAACTGGGCAAAAGAAGGCAAAAATGTCAGTCCATTTATTTAATATTTAAAAAGTCAAAAACTGTATATGTGGTTCAGTTTTATAGCAATGGAACTGATAAATCTAAACCACTTGGGAGTTTTGTTCACACGTTGAAAAAGCCACTTGTCAGCTTTTCAATTTCTAACATTGTCAGTGCTCCAGGAGACCTTTTCTTGTCTTTTGTCACCTCCTTTACCCAACTCTGTCATCTTTGCATTCCACTTCCCTAGGACCTGCCACAGTACGGCCAAACACACAGGAAATAATGCATTCCTTAGGAAATCTTCTATTTCAGCTACTGATAATTTCTCCTTGGACTTCATTCAATGTTTATTTGAAAAGATGAACATACTTTCAATTTCATCAATCAGTGACACAAATATCCCTTCAATGTCTTTTCCTGGAGTACACTGCAAGGATTTTAATTCCCAGAAGGGATTGTTTTACCAGACATTAGTAAGGAAAAGTGAAAGCATCATGGAAATTGTTAAAAAATACAGACTTTTTTTAACCTGCAGATCAAGTTCTTTCCCTTTTCCCTCAACGGTGTGTGGAACTGTGAACTGATCCACTATTACCTTAAATAGGCAAATGGAGTACTCTGTCAGACTGGAAATCCCTCAGCCATTAGGTGCTCCACAAAAGAGGTGCCTTCCAGACCTTCCACCAGCTTTTTTCCACCATCTCCTCTGAATTAATTCAAATACCTTAAAATTTTCAATTCAAGTATCACCAAACTCCAGCAAAATTAGACAGTTATTTCTCATACATTCCGTCATGGTCAAGAACTATGCAGTAGTTCAAGTGTAGTAAACTTTTTATTTCCTAGGAAAAAGAAGTGATAACTTTCTAGTTTTCATAATTTTCAAATTCTTTACTTTCCAGTCTAAAACCTTACTTCACATTTTCTCTGGGGAAAAAAAAAAAAACGGAAATGGAGAAAAAAGGGCAAGAAAAATATCTGTGTGTGAGGAAATGAATAAAGGGAAACATCCAGTAGTTTCTTTCACTTTTAAAATTGTAAACACAAAGGAAGAAAAATAATACCTTTTGTTAGATAAAAGATTTAAACACGAAAGTTCCAACAATTTTATTTTCGAAACACTTAATGTAAAATATGATGGCAACAGATGTTTTATCACCCTAAATCAAGCATCTATCTCAAAAAAACCCCAGTAAATTTTATGCCATAAAATTATTTTTAAATGTGCATGATATTATGGAAAATATGTTTTATTAGGTAAACCTGATTTTTAAAAATTAATCTCCAAGCTTACAGGAGAAAAGAAACCATGCTGGCATAGTCTATCTAAATAATGGTAATTTGATTTACTCCTGCACAACATTTTGATACATGCATATATTTGTACTACGTTAAATCACTGTAGCTTATATTAAATATAATAATGAAATATTAAATCGTAAATGCACGCTCTTCCTGGTGGAAAGACATAAATAACTGGGAAAAAAAACATTCTGCTGTGGTATTCAACATCTTTCCCCATGTTCTGGAATGAAAAAGAAATCAATAGTAGTAAACTTCTTGGATAATGCAAGGTTTGGCAGATAAAAAATAATGAAAACGCAGCCCAAGCACATCGTTAAGCAGCTCATTTTGTCGACATGTGCTCCATCACAGTTAAGTGCTGGATTATGCATCTAGAAACAAAGAATGTATTCACATTTGCAAGATGAGCAATTGCATCCCCAGAACAAAAAACAATGAGATCACAGTAGATAATGCAATGAATATGAATTCCCAGTGTGCTGCTGCTGTTAACATGGGAGGAAGAAATGGGAAAAGTCTGTTAGGGAAAGAAGGGGAAGGTGACATTAGTCAGGAGAATGACTTTAGGAAGATGTTGGCTGGCATTTTGTGTGGACTCACCTAAATGAGTCTAAAATGCAGATGTCTATCACGTATGATGCATCTCTGTGGCACTGCTGAGCCGTTCCTAGAGTACATTTCAAAAGAGGCTGGAAAACTGGAGTCCCCTGGGAGGAATGGGATGTTCATGTAGCACTCTACAGCTGTGCAGGGCAGGTGGAGATGGCATAGCAGGAGCCCCACGTCTGGAAGCTGCAGGAAAACCACTTGATACGAGAATAAGGACACAATTCTTTTACACGGAAGGCAATTCATCACTGGGCCAGTTCTTCAGGGCTTGATGGACTCTGTGTGATTAAAAAAATTAGGACTAAGACTTCATTTTGTAGTGTGCAGGCTAAACCTCAAAACTGTGATTTTGATGCAGAAATGAAAGGTTGCAGTGATTTGGCATATGATCGAAATAGTTTTCCCGAGTCTCAAAACCCATGAAATTTCTGTTACGGAAGAAAACGAATTTTGTCTTCTGTCTGCTTAACAAATCAGATTTGCTTATGCTCAACCTAAATTTTCAGCTTCTCAACTTTATCTCACTATTCCTATTTCATGCCCGCCTTTAGGGAACTTTGGATAATTGTCTTTAGTCACCAGACTCCTACAAATATTCTTGCAGAACAATCTTATGCTCATATCTCTGTTGCATATCCTTTATTTTGCAAGACTGATAATAAAAACCATTCTGCTATTTCATGGCATTTTGTAAGACTGTCAAGTTACAACTAAAATCCAAATTAACTTCCAAAACCTTTCTTTTTAGAAAATTTTGATAAGTGCGCAAGGTCCACTGACCACTTGATATACACAAATGTTTTGGTGTTTTGCTTCATTAGTTCTAGAAAATTTCTAGTTCACACAACAAACTCTTCCAGGTGTACACGTTTTTTGCTCATATGAATTCAACACGTGCAGAAAATTCTGAAAAGCTGTTATTGTTCATATGGCTCACTGGCTTTTGACCACCTTTTGCCTGAATTCATACAGCAGTAGGACTCCATGAGACGTTGCATCACAGGGATTTTCTCTAATGAAGGCAAACTGCATCTCTTCTGCTGGTTTCTGTTTTCATGTCACTTCCTGCTACACATTGGTCTTAGAAACTTTGTTCTACCATAAACCTTCCAGTGTTTCTACCTTGTGGCTGTCCCAACAGAGAGCTGGTGGATGCTCATGTGTCTAATAAACCATGTGTTGCCTCTCAGCACAGAGATTAATTTCACCTACTTCCCTTATCTGGTACCTTGTTAATGATATTGCTCTTTAATACTGATATTTGCTTTTTCCTAGACATGAAAGTTGGTTTTTGTGGTTAGCAATTGCTGCACTCTACCTCTTAGGGCCAGCTGAATGATTAGTTCTTCACATCTTCAGTCCCTTGACACCCTTTTTTATGTCTTTCCAGTACAAACTGGCAGTGATTCAGTGAAGCTGGCCCTTCACAGTGGTATCATGACAAGGCTGAGTATTTTGGATTTATGAAATACAGTGAAGGAATAAGTCTCAGTAAGGGTTCAAATTCAAGCTCTTCTTCATCCACATTGTAGCACTTGCTTTTTAGCATACTTGCTGGTTCTATGATCATCACAACTGGGATTTCACAACAGATTTGAACCCATATGCAGAGACTCAGATTCTAACACAGGGCAGGAATAGGCTACTTAACGTTTTCTCTCATCATAGCTCTCCCTTTATGGCTTTCTTTTGGTAGCTTGCATTCCTCAGATCGATGCTGGGTACTGGATTTCCAGTATAACAGATTAAGTCAATATCCAAATCATTTGGGAACCTAGTACTTTCTGGAAATCAGAAACTGCTTCTTAGTGCAGTCTATCTTTAGAACCACTAGCAGTAGGGAGCAATTTTAAAGGGAAAGGGAAATAAAGCAGCTATATTGCTTTTTTTCCTTTTTATCCCTCTTATGGCAATTTTACTTTCTGCTGACCGCCTCCCAGAGATATGTTCATATTATTTCCCTCCTTCCACAGACTCCTCTAGTCATACCTTTTTTCCACACTTTTTTTTTGCCTTCTGTACTCCAGGCTTCCCCTGGTCAATGCAGTTCATCGAATGCTCTTCCTTTATCCTTTCTTCCCACAACCTTCTATGCCCTTGGTTCCTTAGAATGAAACTGAGGTCTTTCTTTTTTCTCTGTTTTCAGTTACAGCATTAGATTCCTATTTGCATCAAGTGTATGACATGTGACCATGAGCCTCCTCTAACTGCTTTGCAAATCACTTCTTTGCTTTTCCTAAGGAATTCAGGATAACAGTGTTTCCCCACACTTCTTACAGGCAGCATCCTTGTAAATCCCTCTGTGCCGGATGCCTGCTGCCTGCGCCGGTAATCCCGACAAGAGGTGACATTGTCAAACCATAATCCATAGTCTCCTTCTTGCCTCTTCCTATTTGCTAACGCTGTTCTTTTAATAGTCAAACACAGTAATCTTCCAAGTGACAACTAAGGCCTCAGCTTATCTGCGTGGAGCAGCAGAGGATCCTAGCAATCAATAAAGCTAGAAGGGGAATTTGCTTCCAGCCCCATCCCAGCAATGCTGGGATATGTGCTGCCTGCTCTCCCAGGGGCTGGTTTGTAGTGTCTGCCCACACCAGCTCCCAGGATCTGGGAATACTCGGCTTCGTGTCAGGGGTGGGAGTAGGACCATTGTGAGGAGCACTGAAGGCCCTGACTGGCTAGAAGGTACTTGGCCCTCAGCATCCTGACCCCTTTTCCTATGTCTTTTGAAATTTTCTCATTGCTCTTCAGATAATGTAATTGAGCCTAATGTAAAATGAGCCTAGCTACACTGTTCATCTGCATTTTACTTTTTGGGTTTGAAGGGGTTAAAACCTGCCATGGGCTGCAGCACTTGTGTTCCTGATTGCCCAAGTGGAGTCTGTTCCTCCTCCTTCAGGCAGAGTCCAGCTCGCAGGTTTTACCTGTCTCTCAGACCCGCATCTTATCTGATCACAGGTAAACAAGTGTCTACAGCAAGGTCCTCCACTGGCTGGACTGAGCTCTGAAGAGTGCCACGATGCCTTTGTCTGGAAGGACTTGCTAGTTTGGTCCTGGCAGGGGCAGAGAAATGGGAGCATCATGAAACAGGAGAGCTCCTTCTCCCAGATACTTACAAATACTTGATTAAAATGTATCTGTATTTTTTGTGTTAGAAAAAAAAATATTGCTGGCTTTGTAGTCAGGCAAAATATGTATATGGTGTGACAGAGAAGAGGTTCCTCTACTTCACCCTTCATCAATCTTCTGCCTTCCCAAAAGCTCTTCTCAATAAATCAGTGTGGAAATGGCAGAAATCAGGCCCTTTTCACACTGGCTTCTCATTGTTATGGTTGAATTCACAGGATAAGTCCATCAAAGTCAATGGAATTGTCTCAGAAATTAATTTATCTGGGATATCTTGCAGCAGATATGCTGTTGGCTTCTGCCTTTATGATTGCTGTGCTCTTAGCACAGCCCTATTGGGTGAGATCCATTCCAGGCTCTGAGGACCCTGCAACACCAAATCTTTCTGGAGACTGAGAGGAACTAAAACTGAAAGATTTCATCAATGTCACAGAGGAGACCAAGCTTTAGAAATTTAACATGTCCCTTGTGGCTCCCTTGCATGGCCTGGTTTGGGACCCCACCACCCAAGTGCTATAGAACCCAGGTGGGAGTAAGCATGGAGGAGGCCATGCTTGGGAAGGTGCCCAGCGCCTGCCACCACTTCATAAAATGAGAGAAGAAGCCACTAAAACTACTTTCAAATTTGATTTGCTTGTGGTTGAAATATTTTCTCTCACTACAAAGCATTTGTTTGCTATAGATGCAGCTGAATTGGGCTGTAATGAGGCCATGGGTTACTTGGCTGAGAAGGGTGTTGCTGCAGAGGTGGAGGTGCATTGCACCACTGAGGTAGAGCTGTTTCCTTCATGTTTGGCTGTGAGCCACCACCAAAACTCTGTCAGGAGGACTGAGACAGCTGCTCTAATGCTGTATATGTATATACTGTGCACTCTGGGACCTCCATTCAAGGGCAGATTAGCATTTAAAGAGGATAACGAAGGGTAGCAGCTGGCTCATCTGCTGGTCTACACCCAGACAGGCTCACCCAAAGAGCTACAAGCAAGAAAGAATAACCATATCCACTTTGGAGAGCCATAATGATATTGGGAAGGTCAGAGTATTGCTGGAAATACCTCAGACACACTAGGCATTGGCTGATAAAGGGGAGTAGAGGAAAACACTTTTGCTCAATGAAAAGATAAACGAGCAAGAGATCAGCCCCAGTGCCAGCAGAACTGCTACAGGCACCAGCTTCACCAGAGAAGCAGCAACAGCAATGGCAAAAATTTAATAATCCCTAGCTGGTATCAGCATCCTTCTGTTCAAGTCTCTAACTGAAGTCACAGGATAATTAACCTTGGCTGGGTTATAAGATCAGCAATGTCCCGAAGAGACTTGAGCAGAAAGAATATTTGCTGTCACAGATGTGAGCGGGAAAATCACATCAAATTCTTATCAGAAAGTTGGCATATGGCATTTCACAGATAAACGAGCATTTATAGGAATGGAATATGCTAAAGGTATATTCCAGAGATATAAGGGCTGAGTCTTTTTAAGAGAACTCTCTTTTTCATCACAGGGATAGGTGCAAAGTGCATCCAGAGTCACCAGTGGGATGAGGTTCCCAAGGGAGTAGTGTACTATGGAACTATGGCCATCCAGGTACCACGGATTTGTTGTATTCTTCCTTAAAATCCACAGTTCCACTGCCATGTGCCTTCACACCAGGCAAGGCAGTGCTCCCCCAGAAAACACCAGCAGGCAGTTTTGCACAGCTGTTCCTGCCTCATGTAGTGGTTTTATGAAGAGACTCTCACTTTTTGGCTCAGTGGCTGCTGGCACATCTGGGATGGGCAAACAGCAGCCGTCATTGCAACACTGTTGATAAGGCTTTATCCTGTTTCATCCTCCAGAACTGCAATGTATTTAAGTAAGAAAAACCTCCAAAGTTACCACTTAAATATGGATTAAATACAGATTTGCTCCTTTAAGCATGTTTTTTTGAGCAGATAAGGAGGTTAAAACTTCTGGGTTTTTGATCTGAGAACTGAGCCTGAGACACAGAGCAAGAAACAATAAGCTCCTTTGCACTCTTCTGCCAGTAACACCTTCTTGTATGAAAAGGAGGCGTCTATCTAATAGGGAAAAAGTGTAGTGAGAAATAATTTAGTCGAAAGGATGTCCTTGAATGGGTGATGATATTCAAGAGGAAGCTCAGGATAGAAAAAAAACCAATAGAAAAACAAAAACAAACCACCCTGAACAACTTGAAATTTTATCTATTCTGATGAAGTTTCAAGGTCTTAAATTTCTTCTTTGTGTTAGCTAAAATATTTTAACTATCTTTCTATAGAAATAAATTCCTTCTCTGACAGAAGAAAAGGCACAAGTGATATATTCTCAGGACCAGCTACTGTGATGACACTGTAGTTATGATGAGACAATAACATTGCAGTTAACTTTGAGATAATTTTCACGCCTGTTTTCCACATAACTGACAGCTCACCTACATGATGGAGTTATCAAATTTTTTATTGTTTATTTCTTGCGTAATAAACCAGTTTGTGGCATAGAAGAAGTAACAAAATAATTTTAGTCTCAAATATAAGTATATGGAAACAGCTTAAAAATTACAGCATAATTAAAATTCTATTTCCCTCTACAAGCAGTTTTATATAATGAAGTGTAGAGACACAAATATGTATTTGGAAACTTTTGAAGTGCTCATCTATGGTTATGAAGTGGTCACATATACTGGCAGATCTGGTAGAAAGACAAAGCCAGATATCTTAAATATTAGTGGACCTTGCTTCAGATGGCATTTCAGCTCCATGGAAGGACCAGTGCTCAAAAGCTGAAATTCACTCATTCTTATTTGTTCTTAATAAAATATTCAAAAATACAGATTAGCATATGGCATCTTGCTGCTTTGCTCATCTGAGGGTTTATTATAACTTCAGCTTTAGCTTTCTGTCCTTCCAGCATACCTGTAACTCCAGTATAAAAAGAAACAAGCTGAAAGTGGAAATCTTTGACTTATGATTTAAAATGTGAGTCTGATAATTAATGAATTACAATAGAAACATTGCTGTCTATTTTAAGCCAAATGAAATAAAGAGGCTAGGGGGATTCTTCAATAACAATAAACATGGAACTTTAATTTATTTTTATGCTCTGTGATCATATACAAAAGATCTAATATAAATAATTGCATTAGATGTCCTATTTCTGGAAAAATGCATAGCTTGTATTTAGGAAGACTCTTATTGCTCTGATTTATCTATTAATGAAGCAAAACCCAGTTAATTACCTAATTTGCATGATATTTTGTATCCACATATATGCTGGGATGAGCACTGGGGAGAGGTTTTGCATCAATCCATTTTTAATAAGCTAATGAAGTTGGCTGGGCTGACACTGCAGATCAAATCGTTGGATGCTTTTCTCTTTCTGGACTGAGAATTTGTGATCAAGGTACAGATCAAACGAGCTTGTGAGCTGAGAAAGGCAAGACCTTTCCTCCTCCACCGCCAAGATCCCGTTACTGCACTGGATCTGTGAATCAGGAACCTGTTTGATGTCCCACAGCCTTGTCCCATGGCCTCGAGGGAGGGGGACATTGTAGCTTGTGGATTGCTGTCTCTTCCCTGCCCTGTCCTCTGCCCCACTGCTCTGAGGCAGAACAGGAGCCAGAGTCCCTCACATCAAGGCAGAAAGTGGCAGGTCTGCTGCTGCTTTTGCACCCTTTTTACATCCCATCTTCCTGCTCTGGGGTGTTTCTTCCCACTCTTTGTCTGTCCCTACTCTGTCCCCTTGTGTCACAATGCCCTTTTCAACCTGTCTGTCCCCCCATGACCGTGTGCTTGCTGCTGCTGCATCCCATGTGTCTGTCAGGAGCTGCTGCCTCAAGGAAAAAGAGACTTACACAATTTTTCCTGAGGCCTTCCCAAGCCCTGTGCAGCAGAGGGTCTGATTTGCCATGTAAAGAAGATTTGTACAAGAATGCATCTTCTCTAACATTAACTATTTAAACCCAAAGCATTTGGTTCTAAACCAGTTGGTTGTCCAGGCTGAGCCTGCCATGGCCAGGCAGGGCAGTACCCCCAGGGAATGCTCCTCCCCACACCCAGGTGGGAGTTGGAAATAGTTTTGAGTCCCCGTTGATGTTCTCATCTCTCTGTGTTTGACAAGAGAGGGAGCTAAGGACAGCAGGTTTTGTGTATAAACTAAAGTCTGCATGGCTAAAGTTGAGAGAGATTAATTTCATCCTCGGGGTCTTCTGAAATTCTCTCACATGCCCTATGCACGCACAGAGAAAGTGCCATTAAACACAAAAACTCATGAAAAAAAACTAGGTCTTAAAATGCAAACATCTGCCACTGCAGAAACGAGGGGATTTGGCAGAAAAGAGCTTCCCAAAGAACAGTCCAGAGTCTTCCAATTTCTGCTGCTTCAAGTAACAGCTACAACCTATAAGCCATTTCATACTGAAAAGAGGGCAGGCTCATCACTGAGATAAATTGCTCATTCTGGAGACTCAGCTACAGCATAAAAGTAACAACCAGCTAAAAAAAATATTGTCCTAATTACACTGGGTCATATATCGAAATATGGTAATTTGAGTGCTGAGTCACCAAGACTGCTGAGGAAAAAGTTTTTACTATTAAAAAAAAAAAAAAAAAATGGTGAAGTCTGTGTTTTCTGGTTTTAAAGCCATCATTGGGAATAGGATAAATAAAACCACATTGGCTTTTGATCTAATCAATGCAATTTTGTTTGATTTTAATCCACCATTTTTAAAATACTCTTGGAGTTTTATTCAGATTTTTTTACCTTTGTGTCTAAGATGAATTTTAACAACTACCATGAGATTGAAGCTCAAAGATAAATTTGAGCTCCTTATTATCCAGGGCAGAAAGATTTTAGACCCAGTGGAGAGTGGTAAATGCCTTCATAAAAGTTCATCTTCAAAACTTCGTTTTATAGACTAATTAATTGTCTTAACTCATTTTATAATTGCTGGTGACAAGCAGTTGCCCTAGAAAGTGATAAATCCTAGATATTTTACCTACCTGGTGTTATGCTGAGGTGCCTGTCTCTATCAACTGACCTTAGCTAGACTCTGGCAGCTGGTCTAGATCAGATGCACAACTTTCAGACCTCTAAAATTAGTGAGATTAATCCCACCTGGCTTGATGCAGTAGATGAACTTCCACATGCTCCTAAATTTAAAACTGCATTGTGTTTAGAGCAGAGAAAGGATACATTTTTACTCCAATATTCTAAAGCACTCCATTCAAAGCTGGGGGAAAAGGGAAGGGGTAATTTGTTTGAAATATTGTCGAGGAGGAGTTTTGAAATCAGAGGTTGGCAAGACACTGACATTTCTAGCTTGTTGACGTTAAACATGAATGTCATTTAAAGATAACACCTGCCTGAAAGAGCTTGCAAATGGTGTTGTTTAATACCATTTAATAATGTTCAATAACGTGGAAGTGAGCAGAAAACCTATTAACTTCAATTAGTATTTACATGAGGACTCCCATAGTTCAATGAAATTTCTCCCTTAATGAAAGTCTTTAATACTGATGTTAAATATGACAAAAGTCTCCTAAAGAGGAATGGGCTCAGCACATATTTAATGGCTGTGCTGAATTAAGGTGTTTTGGACAGCACCAGGGGACAGGAGAACAATGAAATGACCATTCTCATGAAGAGCTGATATAGCAGACCACAGATATGCCTGAACTGCTCCTCATGCAGACTTGCTTTTACAGTCAGTGAGGAGGAGGACACAACTACAAGGGTCAGTCACCCCTCTTATGGTCTCAAGAGGATACAGAGCAGCTGCTGCTCCTTTGCTGCAAAGGAGAAGGCTGTCCTCAGCTTGGACATCTCACCCAGGGGTACCTGAGCGGGCAGAGCGCCACCTCCACCAGCAAGTGTTTGTGCTATCAGAAACATCTGGCCTCACTTTCCTGCTTGGATGGGGAGATCCTCCCTCAATATTTTTACCTGAGCATCTTTTCTGGGTTTTACCTCCGGCAGTGTGTAGCCCAAATAGCCTGGTTTGTACCAGGTCATTGTTCTTCTGCAACTTCTCTGAGGATAATGTGAGATCTGTGCAGCTTCCATGCTCATGAGACCATCCCCTCATGCCATGCCATGTAAACATTCATAAGAGATAAAAATACTTCCAAATACAGGCTTTAAATGGATCTTGGCTGCATTGAAAAATGTCTTGGCAGCCTAGGTTTCCCTTGCATTGTACACAGGAGGAAAAATGCCAGCTGATAACAAAGAAAGAAAACAAGATGATAAAAGTCTCAACTCAGTTCTAAGAGTAATTGCAAACTTCATTTTCTAAATGCCTTCCTGAGCTTAGTCCAGTTATTGCCTGTGGGCACTTTTGATATTTTGATCCGAATTTCCTAGCTGCCAGAGAGACAATGAAGCAGGGCGAGATCATGACAAAAAGGAAAATGTAATCCAAAGAATTTCACTATCAACTTAACTTCTATTATAATAACATAGAATACATAACACAACATAGGGACACAAACTTCTGCAGCAATATTTCCATACCATCCTTCCTATTTTAAATTTTAGTGCTCTTGAGGAACAACACAAAAATTTCCGGTTCTATCAGGCTGGAATTTCCAGCTCAAAGTAGCACACAAATGTGTGGGGGAGTTAACATCAATCACTCCTGGTTTGATGAAGCTTACCATTAATTCAGCTCTGCTCTTTTACCCCAGGATTTTTCCCTGGACATTATTTTCAGCCTTGGGTGATGCTCTGAAGGAGCCCATTGCCTCACAAAGCACAGGCTCATGGACCCAATGACATATATCAGCACTGTGCCCATATATGCATCAGGATGGCATCACTACCAAGTATGGTGGACTCACTTTTCTGAGCTGGAACAATGCTGGAAGATTACACTGAAAAAAAAAAGGACTTAGAAAAACTGTCTGTTTTAGAATTTAATAAGTACTCAGCTGGTGATTTAAGAAACTTACTTTAAGGAAACAGACATATGAGAACAGAAATTCATCCCTTAAACACCTTCTCCTCTCCTCTCCTCAAACATCTTTCTCTGTTGTCTTAGAAATCATTGTAAAAATAACCTCTAGGAATAACAGTCCAAGCATTCCAGAGCTTAAGCTCTGCTCAAGAGCAAAATAATGTGATTCATCTTTAATTGCCGTAAACATCACCCTTAGTGGAACTAGATGTCATAATTTTAAATTCCCTAATCAGACTGGCATTTAGTTACTTTATCCAATGAGATGGGGAAAAGACCTTAAAATAGAAGTAACTATATAAATACAAGTTTGTATTTCTGAGGATAGAATTAAAGAGTTTTGTTTCATTTGTGAGAGCTTTGCATTTTTTTTCTGCAGCTGAATCTGAGCTCTGACAAAGCAGGAATGTGCTCTCTGGGCTGATTAAACCAAGCACATTTCACAGTGTCGGCAGAGTGGGGCTGAAGGTCTCCTGATGCAGTAATAGTGCTTGCTCCACTCTGGGAGAGTATTATTTCAGGTTTGCTGGAGGCTGGGGTTCTTATGAAGGTTTTTAATGCCACGTTGCATTGGTGTGCGCTGAGACATCCTTCCTCCATGAGGAGAAGCAGCTGACACTGGCAGATTTCAAGCAAAACTCTTTGTAGGGCAGAATACCAAAAGCACCATTGTGTTTTTCTGATGTGAGCTCCCTGCAAGGACTGACAATAGAAATCCTTGCATTTCTGGAACCAAGGGAATAAAGCAGGAAAAGAATGAAAGACAGAATGTTCTCATCCTCCTTGTGCTGTTGCTTACCTTAACTCCACTGAACTTGGTGTGAACCCTCGATTCACAGCCCTTACCAAAAGCACAGACGAAGATTTTTTCCAAGATGGTACCCAAAAAGGACTGAAAATATCTGAAAATGTAGACTTCAACCTTATTTTTCCCCAAGGACACTGCATTGGGTCCAAGAGAAGGAAAACAGTAAATAGGCAGATGGTAGCTGGGAGGGAATGTGACCATGAGGAATAAACACACTCATGAGGAAGGGATGGGAGCAAGGAGAAGCTCTGGCAGCAGGCAGAGTTCCTGTGAGTTTGTCAGTGCTGACACTCCAAAGGAAATTTGGCTCTTGGAAAGAGGGAAAAAAAAAACCCAAAGCAAAACAAAATAGAGAAGGAACTTGTATAAAGAGGAGAAAGACTGAGCCACAGGGAAAGGATGATTGAGTTTATTTAAGAACAGGCTCTGGTGCTTGAACAGATAGAGATAGAGGTGATGACAATGAGGAAAACACATTCCAGGCTTCTCACCACCTCGGAGCCTGTAACACTGACAATCAACAGACACATGCTGAAAACCAAAATCCCACCTTTGTCACCACTGTTTGGATGTTTCCCCAAATGCTTCCAGCACCTGTTGGTACAACCATTCCCCCTGCAGACCTTGGGCAGCAGAGCATGGCTGAGGCTGCAGGACATCCCAGTCATTGCTGGGAAATTCATTTCTTCTTTCTGCTGTGAGTTCATTTCTTATTCATTCCTACTTGCACAGCATTACTCCTCACTCCTCTAATGATTACACAGTCCTTACTCAAACAGAAAAGCAACTCTTAAGTATTCCATCCTGGCACTGGGAAAAGAGGAGGATGAAGTTGTCATGACTAGATATCATTCCTTCCCTGATGCACATGTTCTTCTGATATTTGATATTTCATTCCCTTTGCCGCATTTTTTATTTTCCTCAGAGCATGATACAGAAAGTTCCTCCTTCATTGGTTTTGAAGACAGAAAGTCATCAGGAACAGACCCCTTTTTCAGCTCATGGCTAGTTTCCATGAGATGGAAACGTATCATGTGTATTCAACACCTTCCTCTGGTGCACCCTCAGGCTCCATCTGCTTTCTCTTACCTTCAGACACTCATGTGAGATTCCTGCTTGCCCAAGGCTCTCTGTAGCCAAAGGCAAAGAGGGATCCCCAGCAGGTGTTCCTGATCTCAGTAACCACTCTTGCCAGTGATTACAAGGAAGACCAGTGCAAAAAACCCTAATGTAGGTGCCTCTTAATTGCCTAAAACTGGGTGGGGTGAAGCCAGGGAGCAGCATGTAAGCTGCATGTCACACTCCATGCAGAAGCTTTGCAGGTATTGTGCCCTTCCCACCCCTGGGCTGGTGCTGACCTAAACTGGGTGAGCCTTTCTTTGAAACCATGCAATAGAACAATCACCTGTTAGGTCTGGTCTCTTTCAGCACTAACCATCACTTGTTACTCCATCACCACTCACACGAGTATCTGGATTCTTGTCTTCCTTTTTGTTATTGGATTGCTATTTTCATAATGATTTTCACTGTGACTTCTGTCCATGAAAATAATTCTGTTGAGTTTTGCTGGTGGCATTTTTGAGACACACTCAGCTCAGGCTAGGAGCAAACAGGCAGAAAAGAGATCATTTCCTTCACAGTGAGACAGAGCCCCCACCACTCCTGGTAAACTAAAGGTGAACTCTTATTCTTTGGCCTCCCTAAAATAGTTTTTCCTCTGTTTTTGAATTAATGAATTATGTACAACTCTGAGCAATGAAGCCAGAACATGGGAGGCTAAAATATGAGAGAAAAGTCTCATCTAAGCTTTTCTGTAGAATTCTGTGATAATTGCATTCAGCATCATTCACCACAACCAGGGAATATTCTGTAATTTATCACTTTAATCCATTTCTTTGTTGACAGTTTTGCCAAAAGGAAAAAAATATCTACAGATTAGCTGTTTGACTGACTTGAATAGGAATACTTCTAGTTAACTGTAGGGTTAAGTTCTCTAACACCTTGGGGGGATCTGGTGCTATTTATCTCTCCTGGAAGAATGTATAAATCCAATGGACTAAAAAATACCTCAACACATCTGTGGTCTTGCAAAACAGCACAAGTTTTTGACTGCCATATAGTCAAATAGCATTAGCGAAGGTACAATCCTTTATGCAGTTGGCAATATTTATATCCAACTTTTTTTTTTTTTTTTTTAAATTTATGCCGTACTTTGAGGGGCCAAGCAAAAATTTCACTTTTTTTTGGAGCTGAAAATTGGGATGGGAGTAATCACATAACCTTAGCTGGCCTCACAAGGGAAATTATCTTCTCTCTATTTAGTGCTAGTGAGAACTTGCCTTATTTGATTGTGTTGCGCTAATTGAGGAAACCTAATTTAAGAAAGCTGGTCTGTAAAATGCTGCTACTTTCTTTTAACTTCAAGGTGTTGGTGTTTCTCCTAAGAATGAAGCAGGCACATAAATTTATGCTGTTGTAATTTTATAACGGATGTCTCTGGCAGATGGCACATTTTAACAAGGTTGAAAAATCCCTACGGGCTCAAAAGAAGAACTGAGAACATAACAAACATTTCATAAGGAAGCTAAATTCAATATATTTAAAAACAAAAGAAGACTTTTTCCAGTAGCCAACCTATATACTGAATGTTTTTATTCTCAGGGGTTTTTAAAACAAAACAAACCCCAACCATTTAAAATGTGCTTGAAAATCTTTTTGTTCTCCTCTAGGTTGTTTTTCATGGATGTTTTTACCTCTGGTTTCCACCATAGACATGCTCGAAGAGTTCTGTACTAAACTACTAAAAATGACAGTGTATTTATATTGCCTAAGGGATGTGACAGAAAAAAATCACCCCTTCCTTAATTTCCATCAGGACAGACTCATCCTTGGTGCAACTTCTTATTTGACTAGAGACCAGCTTTGAATAAAATGAAGCTGAACCAATGGAGGTCTTTTGCACAGGAGCGAATCCAAAGTAATTTAAGAAATTGTAGCAGATGTACTTGGGTTTAAGACAGTATAATTGAAATGACAATTCAGAAAAGTATTTAAGCACAGACATAACTCCATCTCTGTTCATGCTTAGCTTTAAACATGCATTAAAATCCAATCACTTAAACACATGCTTAAACATTTCCCAACGGGATCCTTTCTTGAATCACAGCCTAGACTCTGGAGCAATGTTCACGTTTTATGATGTGCAGTATATTTAAGTAATGTCACACTTCACAAGCATTCAGAATGGGAAACTTAAACTGATAGTGATGTTTTAGAACAACCTTTCTGTTTATTACACAGATTTGGCTTGTGTCTCTGTGTTTAAGACCATTTTAACTTTTCTACTAAAAACATAATTCAAATTATTTCTTTTCTCTCAGACAGCTTCAGCTACTTCACCCTGTGTTTTGAACTCTTAGTCAATAGGTCTGGACAGCACGATGAAAGATGGTGAGGAAAATCAGGGCCTATAAAAAAGATGGGGACAGATATTTTATGATTGGGCAAGGAGCAATGGTTTTCAACTGAAAGAGGGCAGATTTAGATTAGATATAAGGACAAAGTTTTTTACAGTGAGGGTGGTAAAACACTAGAACTGGTTGCACAGGGAGGTGGTGGATGCTCCATTCCTGCAAACATTCAAGGTCAGGTTGGACAGGGCTCTGAACAACTTGATGTAGTTGAAGATGTTCCTGTTCATGGCAGGGGAATGGATTAAACAACCCTTAAAGGTCCCTTCCAACCCAAATGATGCTGCATGGCAAACAATGTACATGGAATTTCTAAGCTCTGTTGGAATACCTTTTCAAGTCCAAAGTGTTGTCTGTTGAGATTGGCCACTTTTGTTCCACATCCAAGCATCTATAAAGCTCTCCCTTGAGACACGTACTATGTCAATTTACTTTTTCTCAGACTCTGAACTGCAAGATTTGTGATACTTTAAAATTTCAGATCTTGCCTACACATCAGTGTTCACAAAAACTCTTTTGAGAGATTAAGGTCTTTAAGATCAGCCATTACAGGGAAGAGAATGTGGAAAAATAATCTATACCCTGTGTACTGTCTAGCATGATTAAGGCTTTGGATATTATCTTGAAGTAAATAAGCCATAATAATTATAAAATCACTTCTTAATATTTCTCAATAAAAAGATGTCCCTATATCAGCTATTTGGAAGGTCTCCTTTTTCTCTCCAGTGTTCAAAGACAGAGCAGGGATGATCATTTGGAACTAGATTCCTGTTTTTTGGCTGAAGACAGGGAAGATGACTCCCAACCACCCTTGATGTTATCTTTGCCATGGACTTATCCATTACTGCAGTAGAGACCTCTCTATTTCCGGGCACTTCCAGATGCCCTGAGACCACAAACTGAGCAAATGTGATGAAGTCAGGCTTCATTATGGCATTTATGCAAGGCAGTTTGGGGGATTTGCATTTATGTTCTTTCATTTTTTTCTTTCTAAAGCCTCACTGATCAGAAGACAATTTTGTTCAAAGCATTCTCAGCTAAAGAATTTCTACGTGAGAGCACATGCTTTCTCCCCCAGGGTAATGCTTGTTTGACAAAAACTGAAGAAAACAATTGACTCTGCTTTTCAGCAAACACTTATTTTTAGGCAAACAAACAAACAGAAACCCCATTTTGATTGCTAGACATCTGAAATTTTTAGCAATCTGAGATTAGCTAAAAGTTCCAACTACCTGAAACTGGAAACCATAAAAGAGTTAAGGCATCTCTTGAAAAACTTAACCAAAATGGGAATTTTCTGATAGAAAATGACTTGTTTTTTCTCAGTGACTCCGATAGTCTGAGCTGTTATTTTTAAGCACAACTTCTTGAAATACTGTGCAGTTTTATTCTGAATGAGATTTGCTGTGGGCGTGTAGCTTATTTTGTGGAAACACATCCACTGTGTTCACCTACACGTGTTTAGAGATAAGTTGCGTAAGAAAAGGAAGTGGGCTGACATTTCTTCATGCTTCCGGCTCTTCTACACCCTCACATTTCTGAACTGAAGGCATTACTGGTGCCACTACCACAACACTGCATACTCTTGGATATTTTTGCAAATTAGGTTTTGTTTAGCTTAACGTCAGAGAAGAGAATTTCTTCCTTCCCCCGCATTTGAATCTCTTCAGAAAACATATATTATAGTCTTTGAGCTATAAAGAACCTATGCTAATGTGTCTCTAATCCTGACAAATGTCTTTGGACAATATTTTAGTAAAATATATTTACTGCCAAATGGCTTTCCAAGGTAATGGTCCATTGTTAAAAATGGTGTTTCATGGTAATTTGAGTTCTTTCTGAATTTAGGACACTTCGCCATGCAAGAATGTAACCTCATCAGAAAGAAAAATGAATTGCTGTGAGTGGTATCCTGCTTTAGTTTTCATTTTACACCTTCTTGACCAGTACACCTTTATCTGTTTTTCAGGAGAAACACACAATGAAACGAAAAGTTGATTAAAATCTGAGTGTTTTCCACCACTTTTTTTTAATCTTGCAATATGTTTGGCTGGTATTACATCTGAAAGAGAAATTTTTTGGGATTTCCCTATCTCTTCTTTAAAAAAAAAAAATGTTGGCAATCTGATCCAGTGGAGTGGGGAAAGGGAAAAGCACAAGAGAGGCTACAAAGTTTTGCCTGCCTCACGTAACACCTGGCACACAGGGGCTGTACTTTGGTTTTGGCTGGACATCCTTTGTCACCTCTGCTTCTGTCAGATGCCAACCCCCCTAGTAAATGTGTGAGCTTTTGTGATTTGAACTCATCTTAAGCACACAACCACTCTAAGATGCTGTAAATGCTTCTCCAAAATGAAATTCAGGTTCAGATTAAAGTAAGACTTGCAGAAAATATGAAAAATTGTGTTCCTTCCCATCTCCACCTCATCTTTGGAAAGATAGAAAGGAGAAAAATAACATTGTTTGATCTCTTCTTTTCCACAGCTACAAATCAAGCAAAGTCTGAGTTTTCTGAATTAAACTTTTTAATTTATATTTACTTTTTTTTCTTCCTGATATATACAGGACTCTGCCAACATTTGCTGACCTGACAGAAATGCTTTGCTGAATCCTGATTGAAAACTTGACTTCCAGACACTTTAGTTAAGATAGATGTTATTTTTATTATAAGGCATACACAACTTTTGAAAAAAAAATCACCTTGGAGCATTGTCATCTTGAACCAAGAACTTTCTATTGCCGTGACAGCTTCTTCTTCCTAAGAATGTGTTGCAGTAAGAAAATTAATTAGGCAAGCTGAAGTGCAAGGTGCAGGAGGAAAGAGGTGGAGAACCTTCTTGCCTTTTGAGGAAAAAGGCCGGATGTATTCTTTTTTTCTGAACTGCAATAGTGGAGAGAGGCAGGCAGCAGGGGGGAGCATCACCCATGAGTGGACAGGCTGAAGAAACATCACCTATAGAACCTGGTGCCTGCTCATGCTGCTAAGAGTGACTTCCAAACATGTTCAGGTAGTCTCATAAACCAGTGAGCCCTTGGATCATTCTAATCTTCTGGAAACATGTGGTGGTTTAGTATGCATCTTTTACCTTTTGTGAGATAAGAATTAGAAGAAGGGCAAAGCAGGCTCAAAACTTTAAGGAATACAAAGAAGTTTATTACTAACAGAATTGAAGGTAATAAAAGAATGATAAAGATTACAACAAACTCTCCCTTTCCCTCCAGCACCTCTCCCCCCAGCACCTCTCCCCACTTATTTCCCAACTTGCACAAAGGATAACACATATGATTTTTAGGTCAGAATTACAGTTCTTACGTCTCTTTCATATTTGAAAGAAAAAGAGGTTCCTTCTGCCAAATGTGGTGCTTCAAACTGCCACAGCAAACAGACCCGCCCAGAAAAAATCTGCTGCCGTGAAATATATCTCTCTCATGAATTCTGCAGTCTTCCCACAACTTCTATCATAAAGCCACGCATGGGGTGTCTTTTTAAGGATAAAACAAATTCCAGCCTGGAAA
>VWZT01013487.1:200477-269253 GCA_013397055.1 Pachycephala philippinensis
AAAATAAAAAAGTTATAAAAAAAAAAAAAAAAAAAAAAAAAAAAAAAAAAAAAAAAAAAATTACTTGGCTACACTTGTACTCTGAATTTATTGCAAACCCAAACCAAACTTTACGGCACAAGACAGCAACTTGTACCAGCAATGGTGTGGCAGCAGGAGCAGGGCAGTGATGTCCCTCTGTGCTGGGCACTGCTGAGGCCACACCTCAAATCCTGGGTTCAGTTTTGGTCTCCTGATGACAAGACAGACATTGAGGGGCTGGAGTGAGTCCAGAAAAGGGAATGGAGCTGGGGAAGGGTCTGGAGCACAAGTCTGGTGAGGAGCAGCTAAGAGAGCTGGGGGGGCTCAGCCTGGAGAAAAGGAGGCTCAGGGGGGACCTTCTCACTCTCCACAACTCCCTGACAGGTGGGGGTCAGAAAAGAAAACAGCTTCAAGTTTCACCGGGGGAAGTTTAGATTGCATATTAGGAAAATTTTCTTCACTGAAAGTATGGTCAGGCATTGGAACAGGCTACCAAGGGAAATAATGAGGTCACAATCCCCAGAAGTGTTCAAAAATGTGTGGATGCAGTGTTAGAGACATGGTTTAGTGGTGGACATTGCAGTGCTGAGTTAATGGTTGGACTTGATGACCTGAGAAGTCTTTCCCAACCTTAACGATTCTGTGATTCTAAAGTGAGATGTAATGGCAACAATTCAGTCCTGAAAGAATGAAGATATAAGGAAATCCCACCAAGATTTCTCATTTTTCTGTATCTGCTCTCAAATAAGACTAATACAGTCCTTTGGATGCTGAATACTTACCAACAAGGCTAAAGAAATTCCTTTAATATAAAATAAGAGGTAGATGGGAACGAGACATGAAGAGCAGTGATAGAAATTGATGCATATAACCACAATAAAAAGGTTTGCAGTTATATCATTTTGACTATCTGCTTCTTCGAGTCAATATTCAAGTCAAATTGTGCCTGTGCAGGTTAGAGTCTCTCCAAAGCCCTTTTAAGGGATAGTGTTTGTGGTGTGAATGTGTGAACAAGTTCCCTGGCTAAGAAACCTGAGAGAATAGGCTAAACAGGACCCTTGACTTAAATACCTTCTATACCCATATTTTTTAGTTTAGATTCATCATCCTTGTGGTCCAAAACCTTAAAATTGCTGCTTTCTTTGAACAAAAACTTGTGATTTCCATCAGAAGTTTGCCTTCTCTTTAAGGCAAACTCAGGGCTAACTGACTGCCATTAAATTTTTTTGCTCTTGGAGACAAAAATAGGGGTCACAGAATAAGTGAGATCATTCACAGCAAGGCTGGATTGGGTTTTCTGACAAGCTGCAACAATCAGGGGGAGTCAGCAGGAGCCAGGGCATACCCTTCGTCTAGGGATTGGACCCTGGAGAAGAAGAAAATGTCACCTGAACAAAAAAATGTGGAAAAAGAAATTGAGAAAGGTCTGTCAACCACCTATGCTAAAAGAAAAAAGGAGGAAAAAAGGTCAATAGGAGAATGAGTGGTTTTGTTTTTGTTCTGCTTAGTTCATACCTGAGAGCTCAGAAAGCAGACAAGGAGGAGGTACATGAACACACCCCACCTTCATCTGGGCTGCTGGCAAGTCTGCCTGGACACACCACCTCCCAGTCTGCTGTTTCAGAAGCAATAAAATCTGCCATCATCGTTCTGCCAGTGACAAAGGCAAAGAAGAATTTTCTGCAGAATGGTTTGTGAGAAAATTAATTGACAACAGGATTCTTGGCAGTTTGCAACCACAACATTTGTATGATCTGCTGATGCCACAGTTTTATTCCCTGCTAATCTGATATTGCTCTCTTTACTGTGCAAGGGCATCTCTTGTAGCTGTTGTTGGCATGCAGAAGGCAGACCTCCTAACAGTAATAATTTCAACAACATCTTTCAGTCTATATCAGCACATATTGTCTCAGAATACTCCATGGACACAACTCCAACACACAGCAGCCAAAATGTGACCATCTGCTTGATTACTTCATGATGTGGAAATTCAGGTTTGCCAGCCACCTCCTTGGATCCAGTACAAATCCCTACCTCACCAGAGGAGCCAATTCCTCAGAGATAAGTGTGGTCTTTATGTACACACTCCTGGATTCATCCCACCTGGCATAACTGAGCTGTAGTCATCTGAAACTCTGTCTCCTTGAGCTTCCTCTGGGTCAATGGAAGGAGACAGACACCTGTAGATCTCCAGACAGACACTTTAGGTTGTCTGAGATTTGAAGGGCAAGGGGGATAATATCTGCCCTGCACATGACAAGCTGTGGGATGGCAGGCCAGGCTTGGAGGGATTCAGGGCTATCCCGGACCCTCAGCTTGTTGCTCTGAGATAAGCTGAGTACACTGGAGAACACTTGAAATCTTACAGAAATGAGCCAGAGCCCCCTGACGTAACAGAAGCCAAAAGGGAAATATCTCTAAGGAATGAAGAGGTGTTGCTCTTGGCAGCCCAGCTGAAGTGCCTCTACATGAGTGCCTCTACACCCAGCACAGGTAACACACAGGAGAAACTGGAAGCCACCATGCTGCTAGAAAGCTGTGACCTAGAGGCCATCCCTGAAACTTGGTGGGATGAATTCCATGACCAGAGCATGGCTATCAATGGTTAAAAGGCTGCTCAGAAGAGACAAGGGAGGAAGCAGAGATGGAGGATATGTAGGTCAGGTGAAGAGTCAAGATAAGCCCCTGAAGTTTAGGAAAATAAACTTCCAGCTCTTCCAGGAGCTCGTCCATACAACCCCACAGGAAACTGTCCTTAAGGATGAGGGAGCAGAACAGATCTAGAGGATCCATAAGGAAATCTTCCACAGAGCACAAGACCTGACAATCCCCAGGAGCAAGAAATTGGGAAAGGAAGGCAAGAGACCAGCATGGCTGAGTAGGGTCAAACTGAAAGATGAGAAGAAAATGTACAGGCAGTCAAAGCAGGGACAGGTATTGGAAAGATTATAGGGCACACTTGGTTGTGTAAGGATGGGGTGAGGAAGACCAAGGGACACCTGGAGCTGACTTGGCTAGTGACACAGAGAGTAACAAGAAGGGCTTCTACAGGCATGTTGGCCAGAAAAATAAGGTCAAAGAAGGCACAACCCCCTGGTAAAAAAGGCTGGCAAACTGGTAACACCAGGCAAGGAGAAGGTTGAGGTACTCAGCAGCATTTCTGCCTGAGAAAACACTGGACTGCAGTGATCTGGTGCTAGCGCAGCAGAGCTCCATGTACATGGCTATGTGGAGCTTTCATCTTCCCGTTTAAAATGAAAAGACACTTATTATTAGCATTTAATATGAAATAACAATATTAAATCTAAAAAGAGGTTACAAACATGCAGATTTTGTAGCAATTTTTTAGTGGGAACATTTTATGGGAACATTTTCTGTTTTCATTACTGCTTTTCTTGAAAAATACATTTCAGAATCATCAAATCATAGAATGGTTTGGGTTGGAAGGGACCTTAAAGATCTCCTAGTTCCAACCCCCTGCCATGGGCAGGGGCACCTTCCCCTTTCCACACAGGGGATATTTTACAGACCACAGGTAAAACTGTTGTAAGAAAAGGAATTTTAATATTCCTTGCTGAAACCTTTTTATATTTTGCCAGAGTGTTCTGGTTTGTATTTAGCAATCTTTTAAGCTGTGCTGTTGGAGCCTTATGAATGAAAACACCATTGTAACAACCATTTATCAGCTTGAGAGATATACACTGAAACGGTACAAATTTCTGGCTCAGTCTTATAATGATAACTCATGACAATATCTAAAATCATTTTTAGTTCTTTAAAACTGAAGGGAAAGAGCAATTTGCTATGTCATTGCTGGGATGAATGGGCAACATTCTCAGAAGCAATCAACTAAAATAAACTGATATATAGGTTCCTGTAGGAGGCAAGCAATCTTAAAATCTCTTTCTAAAACAAAGCATAACTTTGCATTCTGTCCCACACTTAAATTGCAGTGATTTACAAATATCGTTCGTTTTATATTTATTGTTATTTGCCTTTCTGAGTAAATTCAAGGTACTGAGAGCACATCGTGAAGTGCTTCTCACAAAGCTTTGCTGACATAAAAGTAATAAAACGAAGCATTCCGTGGGATCAGTGATTCATCGGGAACAGTCAGCACCTTTCTTCTGGCGTAGATTATAATTTTCTTTCTTCTGAGTTTAGCAAGCAAAACCTTCTTTTGGTAACAGACTTACGAGGCTACTTCTTTACAGATTTTTTACCTCTCTCAGTTCCATATACCAAGCTATTAAATGAGATCCGTGGTCTGGGTTTGGGTTATCTTTGCCTTACCCCCATTGCAATGACTGACAGTGCAACGTTTTAAATTCAAAAGCAGTAAAAACTAAGGGTTTAAAGGAGTTTGATCCAGAAGTTCCCTCATTCCCCCTTTTTCTTTCACAGTGTTGGGCTTCTTATAAGGGGTAATCAGACTTTTTAGAGAGGAAGGGAGAGAGCTGGAGCAGTGTGTCAGATGGAAAGAGAGGCAGAGATCATCTCCCCAGTTCCTATTGCCATGCTGGTTTTAATGGTCAGAGAAATTAAGGAATGCACATGGTAAAGGCAAGTGGGAGGGAGTGATGGGCTCAAAACAGCTGAGGGTTTGGTCCTAAAGCAGCAAGGACACACTGTTGTGTCGGTCACCCTATAAAGGTGAGGGTTTGGTCCTAAAGCAGCAAGGACACACTGTTGTGTCGGTCACCCTATAAAGGTGAGGGTTTGGTCCTAAAGCAGTAAGGACACACTGTTGTGTCGGTCACCCTATAAAGGTGAGGGTTTGGTCCTAAAGCAGTAAGGACACACTGTTGTGTCGGTCACCCTATAAAGGTGAGGGTTTGGTCCTAAAGCAGTAAGGACACACTGTTGTGTCAGTCACCCTATAAAGGTGAGGGTTTGGTCCCAAAGCAGTAAGGGCACACTGTTGTGTCGGTCACCCTATAAAGGTGAGGGTTTGGTCCCAAAGCAGTAAGGGCACACTGTTGTGTCGGTCACCCTGTAAAGCAAGGCAGCCCCTGGCTGCCAGTACAGCTGTAAGTGCTTTCAACCAGTGCAGCCACTGCTACAAAAATGTGATAAACTGAATTAGCACACTGTGCTTTCTGTCATGTACACAAAGGTATTAAGTTTATAGACCCCTCCAAGTTTATAGATATAAACACAGTACCTCAACAGAACTCAGAAATTCAACATCAATGGGATTTTTTGCACTTGCAGTAGCAGAACAGCATCACCCTTTGGCTAAAGTCTTTACTAGAAAACAGAACAGAGCCAGGGCTGTGACTGTCAATACAATATCAAATTTTTTGCATGCTCCCTGACATGCTTTTACTCTGTCCATGGCACTTTCCCAAATAATTACCGGGTGCAAATTAACATTTGTGCATGGCCACTCTGTTCTAAAGGCTAAAGGAGTAAAATACTACCATTTACATGCTTAGATTGCACCAGCTGGCCTCTGAGACAGAAAACTAACCCTAGAAATAATTAATTCATTAAAATGGCTGCAGATTAGGAGTCTCCAATTACCTCCACAGGGACGTAGGCACAACAAAAGATTCATCAGAAAAGGCACTACTTCTCCAGACTCCTTGATGTGCTAGGAAAATACATGTGCAAACTAATTTCATGTTCAAAATTATTCCCACCTGAAACTATGGATATTCAAAATAATAATGGGAAAAGGGAGGGCAGCCAGCTGACTCACTGCTCCTGGTATTCCAAGCAGAAAGAACTCTCCCCAAAACAGAAGGGTGTCTCATAGATTGTTCCAAGACTGTGGTTTAGCCTTAAATTTTCAGGCTGAGTTTAGCCAGAATAATAATTAAGTGAAAATCTTAATGATCCCGCCCCTGGGATGGACTGCTAAAGGTCAGGTTTCAGATACATTAATGAGCTGCTAAATGCTGCTAACTGGAAAAGGCTTTTTTTAAGCCCTGCACAAACCAACCCACTCATGTTTTTGATGGCAACATTGGGCATATCAGATGGCTGTGGGAGCTTTGCCATTAAATGAAAGCTCCTCTTGTGCTTTAATTACAACCATTTCACCAGGGTTTATGAGGAGCAGCTTGAAGGTGAAGCCATGCCCTAAAAAACTGAGAAAGAGCATTTTGGTCTAATTCCATCTCTTCATGGAGTCCTCTGGTCAGTGATTTGGGGAGGGCATCAGAGCCATGTAGGGAAGGAGTCCTTCATTGGTGACAGCCCTGACTCTTGGAAAGGCTGAAAAACAGCAAGGGAAGGAGTCTAGGGCTTGCAGGAAAAGCAGCAGTCACGTGCTATCTTAAAAACTGGGAAAGAAACATATTTTAACAGATGTCTATGAGTTTGTATGGTTTACTTGTGTCTTGGTCCAATTCCCAAGGTATAAATCCCCAGAGTAAGACATATGCATATATCGATTGATATCAGGGTTTAAGCATATAAATAGCAATAAAAATCCTGTGCTACATGAGAACAACAAGGCTGGTCAATGCCATGAGCTTGCTGATGGATCCTTCTGATAGTTCAAAACTAGATAGTTTAAAGCTAGATAGTTTAAAGCCAGATTTCATTTGCCTCAATTTCCCTGCCATAAAATTGACATAATACCCATAGCAGTCCCACAGATGTCATGATATTCTTCATATATGCAGTGCATGAGGGAATCAATGCATGCACTGCTATATCATCCCACAGCAAAATAATCAATTTTTAATCACTGCTGTGCACAAGTGCCAAGGGTAAATTGGATCTGAGACCAGGCAGTGAAAGAGGCAAGTATTTGTGTCAATTCAAAGACAAATTTCTAAATGGTATTGCTACAATACTAAAATTAGTAATGTCAAAAACTTAAACGTCAGATTTAAGGTCCTGAAGAGCTGCACAACTTTAATTCATGCTTCTCATGCATTTGGATCTCAATGCAGTCAGCCCCATGAATACAAAGGAACATAAAACCATTCAGACTGACTCAGGCCAAAGAGTTTATCTAGATCAGCATCCTATTTCTGATAGCAACCACTGGCAAATGCTTTAAAAACGAGGATTTCAACAGGTCAAGCATCACGTCATACTCTCCCAAAATACTCCCCCAGGCTCCTGCTGCTTCTTGGCTCATTGACTTGTGCAGCTAAATATGTTATCTCTGACTTTAATGACCCTTTCCATGCAATTTTCCTCCATAAATGTGTGCAAGTTCTTATAACTTCCTGAATGGTCCATATTAGCGTTACAGGGTTTTGAACCAATTTGATACAAGTGTAGCTGCAAGCTGTGGAGCAGCAGGCAGAGCACCAATAGGTTTTGCAGTTTTCATTTCTCAACAGAACTGCATAAGGAAGTTTAAGGAGAATTATTTTATTCCAGTCATCAGATAAGTCATTTCTTCTCTCTTTGGTTCATTTTGCTTTTAACCCCTTGTCTAGTGAGAAGAAACCCTTAGGCCCAAGGAAAGGCTTTTGACCATGTAGAAGAGTGCTGAGCACCATTTGATAACTTGTCTGAATGAATTCCTGCATCTACAGCATTCCCTGTCACTGCTGTGATAAATAGTATATGTGTAACTTACGCATCCTGTATCGGCAACCTGGCTAAATTTATAGGGACGCGCTGGGAATATGGGAGAGGGCTGCTGCTCCCCCGGAGTGTTGCTGGGTGAGCAGCACAGTTTGTGTTTCACAGAGCAGGGCAGCAGCCACGTTGCTGCATCGGCTGCTTGGCAGCTGCCTGTGGCTCTGGAGCAGCTGGATGTGGGGATGCTTCCCAGCCTGAGCAGTCCCACAGCCTGAGCCAGAGCCCTGGAGCTGCAGTGATCCGAGCACTGTCCCAGGCTTGGCAAGGGCAGTGGAGCAGCCTTCCTCCACGTTCCTGTGCAGTGCAGGAATGGGGCTTTTTGGGGAGACAAAGGGAGATTTAATACCTATTTTTCAAATTGCTGAGTCAGTCCCCGTATTTCCTTCACTCCCAGCAAACAGAAGCAAAAGGCCAATGTTGCCTCCCGCTCTGCCTTCCCATCCCTTTTCTGAAGTAAACAAATGTCAGCAAATCCTGCACTAACAACGCTGTTAAAAATATCACCCTGTCAGCAGACGGGTTCATTCCTTTTGCTGTGAAGCTCTCTCTTCATTGCAGTAAAGGTGTGCTGTTACATCAAAATAAGCAGTCTAGGTGGAAATCTCAGTGGCCAGGGGAGGAACAGAGGTGTTGTGCTCTTCACCACAGTGTCACCAGCTGGAGTAATTTCCAAATAGGAATTTTTATTGTAGAAATTTGACAGGATTTGACCTGGTAACTATCAAGGTAGAAGTTAGCCCTGCTTTACCCAGCTAGAACTTGTCCCTGGGGTAGCAACTGAAAATGAGCTTCTTCAGCCAAGATGCAGCAGTCACTCTTTTTAGTGTATTTCAAACCAAGTTAACCCCAGCACCAGCTCTAGAGTCAGAGTGATAAGATGGTGCCCCATTAGACTTTGGGAATGTATAAAAAATGTTCATGATCAGAGCAACTGTGTCCCTTTCAAAAGGAGCTAAATCCCCACAAAGCTGTGTCCAGGTGATTTTCCACCTGCTCCAGGAAGGGGACGTTGTTACAATGAATAATTTCACTGGGGAAAGTGAAGAATGAACTTTTTCTGTTTATTGCTTGTTAGGTCTGTAATCTTACAGTTCAGAAACTCCAGATTGTGCAGACAAATGTGTCTTGTCACTGAAAGGTAAAAGTTTTCTCCTTTCACAATTGGGTCCCACCACTGATGACATTATACACTTGTCTCATGGATAAAACTCCAGAAATTTGTCCCACTCCCCTCAAACACTCCTTCAGTCTCTTCAGTTGCTCAAACATACAGATGCACTGGTCATTTTTTGGACACATATTCTTTCACAGCTTCTATTTACTTCTCCAACTATTTAACTTTTTTTTTTTTGCTTTTCTTTAAAGAATCTATTATTGCTCCATCTTTGAAAGAAAGCAGCAAATGAGCAAACGTATTGTTTCTATAATGATTCAAATACAGATTATTTTTGCTGGATGCCAGAATCTACACTTGATCAAAACATTTTCCTTTATTGAGTCTCACTAGTACCTTATTCTTTCAGATGTTACTGGATTATCAAATCCAGGTGATAAAGTGTTCTGACCAGTGTCACAAATCCATCCTATGCTTTTAGCATAAATGAGTATATAATAAATTCATTTAAGACTTGATCTAAATTCATTATCTTGTCTTCTATATGTCACTTAAACTCCCATCAATAAATAGCAGTTTCCATATGTGCAGTTCTTACTTACAATGTTCATTAAAAGGCTTAAATGAGAAACAGCGAAAAGCATTTTAATTCATTGCTAAGCACAGCAGAAAACTAAGCAGGATTCCAACTTTATGTACAATTTGCAAGCCATATACATTAGCTCAAACGTAAATCTCCCTTAATGAGGTGTTCAGCCCTTGAAACATTCTCCATGTTCAAATCTATTTCAGTGCAGGGGGGGTTGCTACTCAATATTTCTGTTCCTTCAAACAAGAATAACAGTTCCTAGGCATGAAAAAATGTAAAATTCGGCCTTAAAATGAACTGTAGCAAGTGAACCTTGAATACAAAGAGGTGTCATTACAGTTCAGTTGGAAACATGTTTGTGTCTGGACCAGCAGGTCTTTGGCTCATCTCCAGGGCTCATCCTGGGCTTCTACCCAGGGATGCTTATGGGGAAGCTCTGGAAAGGTCCTTTCACTATGAAAGATCCAAAATTGGATAAGATTCAGAACCAGAGATGCCAAATTCTTGTTAGCATTAAATATTCGTAATTTAAATCAAGATCAAGGCCCCACTATGGTGGTCTCTGTATAAACAGGGATAACAGTGTTTGCCTTGGGAACCTGCAAAATGAGAGACAGAAACTGATGAAAGATTCAGGATGTGACAAAGGGATGTGATGTGTAAGTAAATGATCTCTGTGGGATTTAGCTCAGTTCCCATAGTTGCTTGCTTATGTTTGGGCTTCTGTGTGTTGTCTGGGACATTTATTTAGAGGTGTATTGGAAAAAGTAGAGTGAGGGGGCTGTCAAGGACTGTGGAATGAGTTAACTGAAGAGAGAACATATCAGAAAGGAGAACAAAAGGGCACGTGAACCACCACTTCTAATCTGTGTTTCCAACAGATTGGTGTTAATCTAATTTATAAATTGGTGTTTCTTAGGATATTGGAAGGCAAGGGAGGAGCTACAGCTGTGACTGCTACATCATTACACCACTTTCTTCCTGTACAGGCAGCTGCAGATGTGGCTGTGGTTGAGAAGCTGGCAGAATTTCATGGGAGCAGTGTTAGGCTGATGCTGAGCTTTTCTGAAATGCAACTATACAGCTAGCTCCCGTCTGAATCAAATGTTTGCCTCTCTCCTCATTGCTCTTCAGCCTCAAACAATCCTGGGGCTGCTGCCTGCCAGGCTCCACTGAAATGCCCGTGAGACCAACTCTTTTATGTTTTGGTCTCATTGGAAATTCCCAGAATTATTTAAAAAGCTTTCAGAAATGCTCATGCAAGCAGAAATAAATGCAATTACGTGGAGTACACATGAAGGCATAGTCTGTATATTTAACAGGAATGCCCCATGATGTACTGTCACTTTTTAAATGAGGTTCATATTGTAATGGGATTGGAATCTAGAAGTCATTGATATGTTCAGGCCTATGGCAAAGTGGCCATAGTCTGGCAGAAATACTTTTAAGGAAATCAAAATATCTATTAAATATAACTGACTTCATTGATATTTGTGACAGATTTAAGTGCGTTTTCTGTGTTTATCAGAAGTACTAAAATCTAGCAATAATGAAATCTCCTGTGCAGCACTGGAGATTTCCCTGAGGTCCTTGTCACTAAAGACGATGGCTCAGCTGGCTGAGGTTTCATTGCACTTGGTTAAACATTGCTTCTATAAAACCCAGCTTTGTAAATGAGACAATTTATTATGATATGGATCTATTACTTAAAAGAAGAATTCTACCCTGAATGCTCTTCAAGAGAGAAAGGCACAGCAGAGTGTAAAACCCCTCTGTCAGCATTTCTACATAAATCTGGTTAGAGAAGAAATTGTGCATGTGGTGACCTCACAGGAGAATGGACTTAGCAAGGATTTAATTTCTCTGTTTAAATGCTTTTAAATATCACAAAATGCCATGTAACAAATGAAATAAAGAAGTATAGGTTTAGTGAAAACAAAATTTCTGCAGGAGATTGAGTAGGAGATCTTGGCTGGGCTTTACATATTAGTTGCTGTAAGCTCTGTGACATTCAGAAGATGTAAATACTGTAATACCACTGAAAATTCCGATGGCTCAGGGACACTCCTCCCTTTGGACTACAACTCCTCAGTGCATCACTTCCACAGTTAGATCCTCTATCCTCAAAGCCTGAACCATCCCAGGCATCTTACTGGTAGGATGAGGTCTGACTTCACCTCTAATACTGAGATTCTGGAGAAAGAGTAAACCAGTAACGACAGTGAGAGTGGTTTGGTCCCTCAGCTGCCTCATCAGATCCCCTCAGTTAACACTAAAGCAGCACAACAGCCAAGGCAAAACTAAATAAAGAAAAAATGGTCAACAACCCAACTATGTGAACATTTCAATTACAATCACTTCACAAGTACCTAGAGAGATGTAAAATTAAAACCATTTTTTTCCTACCTACATTTTAGATTAGTTTTAAAAAATGTACTCTATCTTTTCCTTCTCCTTAATCAAGCTGGGAATTACTTTGCTCAGAGTTGTGGTTAGGGTCCTTTTCTTAGCTGGACGCATTGTGCTGAGATTTACCTTTATGGAATGGGATCTAGATTAAGGTACACATTTCCTACTGCTACCTAAAGTATGACCGAGCTTCAAATTTTCTTTGCCTTCTGCGCCAAAATCCCTGAGGATTTACTGACTCTTCATAAAGAAGTAGTTTAATAATTTTTTCTATTGCTCCTTCCCTCCCTGAGATGCAGACAGTCCTTGGTGACTGTGATTAATTTGCTTAATCTCTGTGCTTCAGTTTTTAAATGTAAGTGGGGATACCAATATTAATGATACTAATATTAGTGATTTAGCAGAAGAACAAATGCATCCTACACAGCACTGTGTTGAGATGCAAAGTTCTTTCTCTGTAAAAAAAGTGATGATACGACCCTAAACTCTCTAAAATGAGGTGTATTTTCAAATAAATAAACCTGGCTAAGAAAGTCCAAAGAGCCAGCAGCCTGCTCTAGTGGAAGGTGTCCCTGCCCACGGCATGGAGTTGGAGTTAAATGGTCTTTAATGTCCCTTTCAACCCAAGCCATTCTATAATTCCATGATTCTGTGCTTCGATATGCTCTTAATGATCATGGCCCCTGCTGTTTTGGGGCATTTATTAGATAAAAGTGGACAAGCTTTTCTACGGCATGAATTGACTATTCCCAGGGATTTAAGAAAAAAAAAAAAAAAAAAAAAGGAGTTATTCCCCTAGACAAAACAATGTAAAATAATGTAAAGTTTATTTCCAGTAGACTCATGCCAAAGAATTATTATGTAAAAATATACTTCCTGCCCACCACTATGATTTAAAAGAAAGTTGCCTCTTCATCCTTTGTATACATGGCAAGTTACATGTGTGGATGTTAATGAAAACTGAATATTTGGGTTTCTCAGTGCAGAAATGCTGAGTAAAGCTGTGTTATGGCACTTCTAAGACTTTTTTTGTTTGTTTGAAATATAATGTAGACACCAAGGTTATCACCACATTGACTGCAATCACCTATTTGCATCTTCTTTATGTCTTGATGCAAAAAAAAAGTGCAGAGTCATCCTGATCTTCCTTCCTAGAAAGTTTACAAAAGCTGGCAGCAGCCAGCAGTGCTCCTTCCAGCAGAGCCTCACGGCTTCAGACTGGGGTATCCGTGGGTATTATGCGGAGCAATAAATGCAGATCGAATTCCCATCCAAAGAAGCTGACTGATTGTGGCAGAAGCAACAGCTCAATGCTCAATGGGCGTGCTCTGGTTAAGAAAACACCGAAGACAGTTTGTTTCTTATGCTTAAAAATTCCAGAACATCTCAAGACAGAGTTAGGTATGATGGTACAAAAGTAAGAGATCTCAGGAATCTGAACAGAATCTGCCTCCCAGCACTGACAGGATGTACCCAGCACCTACATTAACATTTCTTAATCTAACCTTTAGACTTGCAATGAAAAAGACTTTATGGCCTCCTTAGATAGTGTGTTCCAGAGTTTAATGAAGCTTAAAGAAAGAAAGATTTGTTTTTTCTGATATCTAATCTAAATGGTTTTTGGGGTTTTTTTGCAAATGAAACCAACAATTTCTTCTCCTTCTCCAAGTAGAAATGAGATACACTTGATTGCTGTCCTCATTATACTTTTTTTATGTTGAATGTTGTTGAGTCCTCACTGGCATTCCAGTCTATAAAGGGAAAAAGTCTAACTCATTCAGTTTCTCTTTGTGCTTTTCACATATCAATAATAGGCCATTGTTTGCTGGTTTTATTCTCCAGGACATTCACCCTATTGTTTCCAAATTTTTTTTTAAATGTTGTCGCCCACAACAGCGGTCTGGAACTAGGTAATTTTAAAGGTCCTTTCCAACCCAAATCTTTCTATGATTCAATTTAAAAAATCATGCCCCATTTCGAAAGAGTGCTCCTGACCTCCTTTTTGAAGATAGATACTTTGCTGCTTCTTTCCATTTTTCTTGGACATCCCATCTAGATTTATCCCCTGAGATGATTTCTAACTGTTTGGAGATTGCTTTGGCTTAACTTTTAATTGATTAATTTCTCCAGGTTGATTTAATTTAACTCAATCAAGTAGTCTTTAATCTCTCATTTCACTCTTTCTGTTTCTATCCCTATCCTCTACCAACTTATTTTAAATATCTGCTAGTAATTAATCTTTTGTTTTTGAATTTGAGGCAGAAAATGCATTATTTATTATTTATTATATTATTATCTTCTCTGCAGCCTCCTTTACTTGCTCTCCTACACTCACAAATAATGGAAGAAAAATTTCTTATCTCCTTTCCTTTAAAGTAGTCATAGGCCATTGCCTGTCCAGCAAATAAAAAATTGCTGTACTTCATTCATGTCATGTTAGTACCAGAGAAACTTGGCAGTTTTGACCCAGAGCAAAAGACCCTCTGAACCTTCCTAGAACTGGTCAGTGAACTTAACTCCACTGTCAATGTAATTGTGGCATTAGGAATGAAGCTGAAGGAACAGAATTTTATAGACTGACTGTGTTGCCTGAATCTTGAGAACTGTCAGAAAACGTTCAGGAAAAATGGATATGTACCATTGCTGGGAAAAGGGAACAGACCTGCTTATCTGGGGAGAGCAACAGAGGCTGACTGGAAAACTTGATATCAGAGTAATGACATGGGAAAACCAGTCAGGCAAAGATTTCCTCTTGTGTCAGCAAGGGAATTACTGCACTGTATTCCCCAATACCTGTGTTTGTGTGATAGAACTGAAGTTACTTGTAAAAGGAGAATAAGTGGAAATTTTACATTTGTATAATAACGAGCATAAGAAAATCAGGGCCAATTTTGATACTCAAAGAAGCTAAAATATTAATAATTTTTCCCTTAAGACACTATTTGTTTTATTTGGAAAAAAAAAAAAAGCATAGGGTTTAATTACAGTGTTTTAATTTTGAATATTATCCCAAGTCTGGGTACACACTTTAGTGCATACTCTTGGGTTGTTCTCCACACATATGTTTGACAATAAAACCCCTCTCTATTAATCATTGTGTACCTACCCTAAGGTTAAATGCACCCAGGTAGTCATCACTGAGAATGTGATATTTACACTTGCAAATTAATAACAATTAAAATATGACAAAGGTGCAACTGTGAGCATAAACTTGCAGGAGGGTAGATAAGTGAGATTTTGGAATAAGGAGAGAAAAGTCCATATTACTGTTAATTGTTGATAGAGCTGGTAGAACATTGCTTCACTCGTTCCAGTGCTGGAGCATGTCCGGAGAAGGGAACGGAGCTGGGGAAGGATCTGGAGCACAAGTCTGATGAGGAGCAGTTGAGGGAGCTGGGGGGGCTCAGCCTGGAGAAAAGGAGGCTCAGGAGGGACCTTCTCATTCTCTACAACTCCCTGACAGGAGGGGGCAGCCAGGTGTGGGTTGGTCTCTTCTCTCAGGCGACAAGAAATAGGACCAGAGGAAATGGCCTTGAGTTGCTCCAGGAGAGGTTTAGATTGGGTATTAGAAAAATTTTTCTTCACAGAAAGGGTTGTCAATCATTGGAACAGGCTGCCCAGTGAAGTGGTGGAATTGCCACCCCTGAAGGCATTTAAAAGATGTGGGACTGAGGGATGTGGTTTAGTGGTGGGCTTGGCAGTGCTGGGTTAATGGTTGGGCTCAGTGATCTTAAAAGGTCACGTCCAACCTAAATGGTTCTGTGATTCCTGTACCATTAAATTAAGCCATGCCAGGACATGGGCACTCAAAGTGGTGACCAGCCAGCGTGGGCCACACCCAGCAGGACACTTAAACACTTGCTATAAACATATAAAAATTGCATTGAAGTCACTTGATTCTGCAGATTTACTCAGCTGAAGGAGCCAATTCTTTCTGCTTGATGGCCCAAAAATGACTGCGTGCAAGACAGCTGTGCCTTGAGAATTTGAACAACTCACCCTAAACTTACCAGGGAATTCAAGGTCCCTCCTGAACTGAGATGCTGGTTCATAAGAGAGCAGCATTTCCACACAGGCTTTTTGCTAACTGCAAGACTTGTGTAATACTGTATGTTTATCTTTCACTTGGGACACTGATCTGCAGTAAAGCAGGTAACATTCACAGAACCTGACAGCTTATGCTGTAATATTCCCAGTCTAGAATGGCTGTCAGGAGTCTGCTTTGGGCAACATAAGCAGCTGTATTAATCCAAACAATTTAAATCTAAAGACAAACTCAACAGACCTTTCGTTGCACACGCTTGATTATTTGCAAATCTCCTGTTGTCATATTTCTGGGTTTGATGCAAGAAAATTTGCTTTGTGCCTGTTTTGGTTCATGCCATTCTACTACAGGGGGTGAAGGCCCACAAAGAGAGGCAGAAGCATCTGCAATCTACTTCTACTTCTTTTTCTGCTCAGTAGTAGGTCTCCTTACATTGGCCAGAATTTTCTCAGGGCTAGATCCAAAGTACAGAGAATTTTGCATTTTCTAATCCAAATTCAAATTGTGCTTCTAATTGTTTTAATTATTATTTGAAAGCCAAACCATTTTGGATGGGTTTTTTTGAATCTTAACTTTTTTATTTTTCCCCCAAGCTGAAATTCTCTAACGGTAAAAAAAAAAAAAGTCCATGTGTGTATATATTATTTCCAACATACTCATTATGTGAATATGTATACATGATACATAACTTTTGTTTTTTAACCTTTTCCAGTAAGATTAGCTGCACTTTCACCATTCTGTCATAGAGTTTAATAGCTGTAGACATCCTAGAGTATGGCTGTGACAAGTAAAATGAAAATGAGTCTGTATTACATTTTAGTTTATTAAAAAATCATACCCCTAAAATACTTAGGAATGGAATGCGAAGTCAGAACCTGTCACGGAACACTGAGCACATCTGACTTTTCTGAGTGTCACATCTGACTTTTCTGAGTGTCCTCTCACATGAGCCAAGGGAATTCCTTGTCACCAGGAGGAGCTCTGGATAGTAAAGAGATAGAGACACAGATATAATCAGAGAAAATAAACCTATACATTTTCTAGACAGTTAATATGGAACAATGGCTTACCCAGTATTCTCCTCTCCATCACTTCCACCAACATGTCAGTTTTCATACAGTGTGCAAAGCTGTGTACTACCACTGAGAAGCTCCAATTTCACTCAGTAGGCAGAGAATCATGACATAAATTATTCTGGTTATTTGTACTTACAGCATAATTTATCCTGTATGAAGAACCAAGTTGTCCCATTCTTGGTCACACCCATTCATTTCTCCAATAATCCCTTTAATTTCTACTCTTTGGAAGAAAATGTTACTTGTATTTTTAAGTGTTTCAAGTTGAATCCCTTAAACCTTGGAAGATGTAGTAAGATGACACAAGGAATTTCTAGAATGAACCCCAGAACTGAACCATACTTCATGTTCTCCTGTATTTGCATTCCCTATATTTAGTACTGGGAACTAATTCAGTGTCCATTAAAATCAATCAGTGTCTTCATTTTTTTTTTTTTCTGAGCATAGAGAGTCTCAGAATATCAGGCCTGTTAATTTAAGCACCTGCAGATGAATCTGGTATTTAGCTTTAGATAGACACTTCACAGTTTTCCATTTGTTTAACTGGTGACAAAAACATAACAAATCTCAGCTGACAAAATTTTTTTACTGCTGGAGGATGAAACACCAGGGGGATGATTGGACCCCCTTGATGTATGCACACATATGAACTTTGTTTTCTCATTTCAGGTCATGGAACCAAAGGAGTGTTTGAACTTCTTTCGGGGTGGCGTCGGACCAGAGAGAATCTGCCATTCAAGGACAGGGTAGCAGATGCCTACTCAGATGTCATGGTCTCCTACACGATGACAAGCTCCTTGTATTTCATAGCCTTCGGCATGGGTGCAAGCCCTTTCACCAACATCGAAGCTGTAAAAGTCTTCTGCCAGAACATGTGTGTCTCCATCCTGTTGAACTACTTCTACATCTTCTCTTTCTTTGGCTCCTGCCTGGTCTTTGCTGGTCAGCTGGAGCAGAACCGGTACCACAGCATCTTCTGCTGTAAGATTCCCTCGGCAGAATACCTGGACAGGAAACCTGTGTGGTTCCAGACCATGATGAACGATGGCCATCAGCACACCTCTCACCATGAGACCAACCCGTACCAGCACCACTTTATCCAGCATTTCCTCCGAGAGCACTACAATGAGTGGATTACCAACATCTACGTCAAGCCATTTGTGGTGATACTGTATCTCATTTATGCCTCTTTCTCCTTTATGGGGTGCTTACAGATTAATGATGGAGCCAACATCATCAACCTTCTTGCCAGTGAGTCCCCAAGCGTCTCCTATGCCCTCATACAGCAAAAGTATTTCAGCAACTACAGCCCCGTGATAGGCTTCTACATCTACGAACCTCTGGAGTACTGGAATGGTACTGTGCAAGAAGACCTAAAAACACTCAGCCAGGGGTTCAACACCGTGTCCTGGATTGAACAGTATTACCAATACCTGCGAGTGGGTAACATCAGTGCAACCAACAAAAGTGACTTTATCAGCATCCTCCAGAGCTCCTTTTTAAAAAAGCCAGAATTCCAGCACTTCAAAAACGACATCATTTTCTCCAAAGCTGGAGATGAGAACAACATAATTGCTTCTCGTTTGTACCTTGTGGCCAGGACTAGTGAAAACACACAGAGGGAAGCGGTGGAATTGCTGGAGAAGCTGAGGCCACTCTCTCTTATACAGAGCATCAAGTTCATTGTGTTCAACCCTACTTTTGTTTTCATGGACCACTATGGTTTATCAGTAACTATGCCTGTCCTGATTTCTGGTTTTGGCATCCTTCTGGTGTTAATACTGACCTTTTTCCTGGTTATCCACCCTCTGGGAAATTTTTGGTTAATTCTCAGTGTCACCTCAATAGAGCTGGGTGTCCTTGGCTTGATGACCTTATGGAATGTAGACATGGATTGCATTTCTATACTGTGCCTTATCTACACTTTGAATTTTGCCATAGATCACTGTGCACCCCTGCTTTATACATTTGTATTAGCTACTGAGCACACCCGAACTCAGTGTATAAAGAACTCCCTCCAAGAGCATGGGACAGCCATTTTGCAGAACGTTTCTTCCTTTCTTATTGGGTTGGTCCCCCTTCTCTTTGTGCCTTCAAACTTGACCTTCACACTGTTCAAATGCTTGCTGCTTGCCGGCAGTTGCACACTTCTGCACTGTTTTGTTATTTTGCCCGTCTTTCTAACCTTTTTCCCACCTTCCAAAAAGCACCACAAGAAAAAGAAACGGGCCAAAAGGAAGGAACGAGAAGAGATCGAATGCATAGAGATTCAGGAGAATCCTGATCATGTTACAGCAGTCTGAAAGGCTTAGAAAAATATAATAGTATATTCTCTTTTTAAAAAAGCGTTGCACAGAGATGCAGGGAAAATAGAGCAAAGATCTCAGCTGCTTGTGCTGGCCAGGTCTGACAAGGCAAAGGAAGATCAAGAAGGGGTATTCATGACACCTCAAGGTGCAAACTTTTTTTTAACAAAAATAATGGAAGTGAAATAATCTCAAATGTTTCCTTTGAATCCTCATTCTCCACCAGGGAAGAGTCTGTTGGCCATTAAGTGTTCCTGAGTCTCAAACTGTAGCTCTAATGGGAATTGCTTAATATGTCATATGTAGGACTGAAGCAAAGGCAAAAAAAAGAGTTACCGTTAGGTAAACATTAGGGGAAAATGCAGATTTGTTTGAAATAATAGTCCATGGAAGAGAAAGAAACAATATTTCAAATGAGAAAAGGTTACAAGACCAAGAGAGATTGAAAATGCCATGGTAACTTTTTATTTTCTTGAGCAAGTTAGTTAAGATGAAACCTATGCACTTGGGAAGTAAATGTTTAAAACTATTTAAGCCAAAGTACTTCCCAAATCCAGTATACCTTGTATATCTGTAACACCACAATTAGAGCATTACTGCAAATATGGGTGGCAAACCTGAGGGATAGAGATACTATTTATATAGGAGAATAAATAATCATAGCCATCTGGAAATTTAACATTTAGTTCCTTTAAATGTGACATATCACTGTTATCCCAAGAGGTCACAGCTGGTAGTTAATACCATACACATATTTTGGTATTTCTGAATTAAGAATTTCCCCTTGAATTAACAGATCTCACAAAACTAACCCAGGCCATCACCACTGCAGCACTATTTGCAGTTCCTGCAGTGTAACACTTCTGAATCCTAATTTATCGGTGTTGACATTAAATACTGAATATTAATCAAGCAGGCGCTTTAAACGTAATGATGGATTGCATTTCACAGGCACAACGTGACCGTGCAGCAGCTGAGTCAGCTCTGGAGCACCTGCACAGTATTATCATTATATATTTGGTCCAAGGGACGAAGGGATATGTTTGCTGTTCCCTGCAATATGCTGCAGGAAGTGGGATTTTCCCCTTCTTTAAGCAAAACATTATTCAAAGAACTTTCCACACACTAAAAAAAAATACCTTGTAAAGGTTTGCATGGGGCTGGATCAACCCTAGTTGTAAGAAGACAGACTGGTCCCCTGTGGGAAGGGGAGGGGAGGGTGAAATGTCTTTTTTATTGTTATTATTATTCCTAAATATTTGAGTGTTGATCATCTGCAACATAAAGCTTTGTTATGGCAGTTGAAATTTCGCAGGAGAGTGCAGTAAATCTGCAGTTACTATGTGGCACTAGAAATTGTACTGTAAAGGACTATGAATGACTTTCTCTGCTTTGTAAACTACTCAGCTTAGTAGGCCAAGGGAAGGGATGAAAACAGATCTAGCCATTTCAGTTTGCTCTCGGCCCAGTTCTGCACTGGAGCTTGCCATGTCGATCTTTCCTTTCAGTATTTTAAAAGGGCTTGCTTTCTACTCTCTGGAATATGGTATAGCATCACCTCCATGAGCAATGTCTTCCTGAACCTATAGTATCCATGAGGACACTATGTAAAGATATCACTATATGGAGTGTCTATGTCTACTTTTTATTACTTGTGGGTACGTTTAAAAGATAGTCTGGAAGGTGTTTGCCTTCCAAAATGTGTATACATGTCTATTTGTGGCTGATAACTCAGTCTCAAACCTGCAGAGTTTGCTGATGAGGGTGTGTACATATGTTCTACTAAAAAGCTCTCTGCAAAATGTTAATTCTCTGCTATGTGACACGTCTCACCTCTTCCCGCTGTTTCATGGTTACGGAGAGCCAGAAAAATTCACCTGCAGTACAAAAAAAAAGCCATTTGAATGTCAGTTCTAATGTTCATGAGCTGCTTCTGTTTCCAAGGAATGCAATTTCACCTCTTCTCTATACTTTCTGTACTTTGCCATTTATCATTTGCCAAAAATGACCTCTGTGTTTTAGGAGTGGTCAAAGTTCTTGATTGTTCAAGGAAAGTTTTAAGTGCAACATGTCTTAGAGAGAGAGAAACCTTCTAGACAGGCAAAGCTTCCAAAGTTTGAATCTAGATCTAAACTTCAGGGGTAGCTAGATCAAGGTTGCTGGTTTGACCCAAAATTTTCAAGGGCCAAACACAGGACTGAGATCTAAATAGTTCAGTAAGGTTTAGGAGCAGGGATGTTTTAATGTTGGGTTATGGCTCAGATATGTCTCTAGTTGGGAAGGTTTTACTGACCTTGATTTGCATCTTGATGACATTGTGCAATATCCATCCTACTTTGAACAGTCCATTGTGAATGTCAAGCTTCCCATGCCTCTTTTTAGATTTCCTCCACTGCCCACACAAAACCTGGGTTGTTGCAGCACTGTGACCCTTGGTTATCACTTCTGGAGGTGTCACCTGGGAAATTCCTTGTCTTCCCTTGTACTGCCCAGATGTATCCCAGGGATGTCTGTCATGTGTTGTATTGAGGGAAATAGCACTTCCCAAAGCCAACGAAGCCAGGATTCATCTCAACTAGTGTCAGATATTAGCAATGCAGATATTTACATCTGAACTTCCTTTATGGCCATAAGAGAGTGACAGACACTTCTCATCCGTTTTACAGTCATATATTAGGAGTAAATGAATCACATTTTTTTAAATGCAGATTTCTGTCCATTGATGATAAAGGAAGCTCAGTGCAATCAGTCCAAACACAGACATCAGCAATGCAGACTCATCCAGACCTGGGGAGATTAATCCCACTTAAAATAACAAAATATCAAGAGAAAGAGAAAATATTATGAACATGCCACCCAAGCTTCAATTTTAGGGATAAATCTTGGGAATAACTCAGCTCAAATTTTATGTTTTGCTTACGAAGTTTTATGCAAAACAGATTGTTTAAAAATCTGGAATTCCCTCTAGCAGAGAATAGTGGACCAGGACATCAGAAGATGCCAATATTAAAGGTGGGCTCACACAAATGAGCTAGAGTTGGATGAGGTGTCAAACCAACCCCTCTCAGTGTCATGCATGTGCAGTAGCACTTGTATAACAGGCACCAAATATATAGATCACACACTGGGACTCGAAGGTTTTTATTTCAATGTCGATGCAGGAGTGAGGCAGAAATCAAACCTGATCTTCCGTGGATGTAATTTTGTTATTTTTGTCAACCAATTTCCACATTCACCAAAAAAGATCAGTGCAGCTGTTACTTCTGCAGATACATCAGTCTCTGTGGAACAAGGAAAACTGGAATAATTTTGGGATGGATTCCTAATTTTTTAATTCCTTCCACTTGTTTTTGCTTATTTTTCTTTAGATTCTTTTCAGCACATTATACCTTTTTCTGCAGCACCTTTTCAGCTCAAGTGGAGCTGCATAAGCACCTGTGAAGAAAGCACATAGCTCATGCCAAGCAATTTGACACTCTGATACATGCTGCATACTGGATCTTCATTACACACCTTTTTCCCTGGTTACCATAAATCCCCTGCAATACTGTGCATATTCCTTTAATGTCTGATTTTATATAACGTCTAGATAATATTCCAAGAACCCTGTGTGCATCTCCTGCTTGGTTTGGTTTCATTCCCTCAAAGTATATTTGAATTCATTATTGAGATAACTCTGTTGAAGTCAACAGATTTATTGCCATAAATATTTGACTTAGCATGTCTTCTTTCTGGTAAGAAGTGAAACCATGACAAATGAGCCTCTTACGTTGTTGGTGTGCTTGTTGAACAATATATCTGTCTATACTCTATAGCCATAGTTGCATGCTGCACTCGGGGGGCTGCAGTGAACGTCTATTTCTTTACATTTTGTTCTGTGGGCTATTTTAACCTTAATCTATTCCTCTGTCTTTTTTTTTTTTATTGGAGTTAAGGCTTCTCCTCTGTAGTCCATACTTGATGTAGGTTTAAATTAGATTTTAGGAAAATATTGTTTACTGTGAGGGTGGTGAGGCCCTGGCACAGGTTGCCCAGGGACGCTGTGGCTGCCCCATCCCTGGTTCTGTCCCAGGCCAGGTTGGACAGGGCTTGGAGCAGTGCACAGCGTGCTGCCCATTGCAGGTGGCTGGAACTAGACGGTCTTTAAAGTCCCTTCCAACTCAAACCATTCAATGTTTCACAAATTTATTTCCTAACAAAGCAATGCACTTTTTAAGGTCAAGGTAGATAGGGATGCATGGTACCTTGCATGCATAATTTAAAGAGATTATCTTCAGGGTTATCATTCTCAACTTTTACTTCAAACAATTTCTATTTAGAATGTAGTCTGCCACATGTTAATGTCTATTCAAGTTCCTTGAACAACTCTAGTTTTGAAATTTTCTCTGATGGGAAGGAAAAGAACCAGGGGGGAAGGAAGAATATGCAGTTAAGTGGTTGTGTAATCAGCGTTCTTTTTTTCCCCAAAGGCTTTCACTGCTCTACTCTTAATTAAGTCACACTGAGTAGTAGCTCTAGCATAATTAAGATTTATTTCAACGTAGTTATTCCATATTTCACTATGACAAGAGCTTGGCTTATTGTCTTTATGCAAGTACCATGCTAAGTCTCTGATTAATTTTTCAGTAATTATAAACTTTAATAAGTTATTTTTCATTGCAACACTAGGTTTTTGAGTACTTCAAGCTCCCATTTGATCTCCTAGGAAACATTGTAAGGAAGCAAAGTTAGGCAGTCAGTGAGCAAAAGATGTGTTGTATTGTTGGGGAAAAGGGATTCTGCACAAAGAGGCAGCATCTCCTCTGACAAGGCTTTAAACAAACAGTGATGCTCAGGATATTTGAGAAAACTAAGGTGAAGTGGAAACCAAGTGAAACATTGTTTGGAGGGTGTTGTAACCAAATTATTGTAGACAGATAAGACTTTTATTCTTCTTTCATAACTTCTCACACAGGCAAAAGACATTTGAACTGGAAAGCAAACTGGATATGGAAAACAGCTCATCCATCACCTAAAATTATTCTTTTCGCTGTAGTCTTGCATAAACCATGCCACAGACGAAGTTAGTGCAGGTTGCTCCACCTCAGCATGGGCCTCTCCATGGCCTGATTTCCATGGACAGCAAGGAAGGAATTCCATGCTTGTTTTCACAAAGCCCTGGGGACAAGATTCAGAACTGCCTCCTTACCTGACAGAGCTGTGTGGGTGAGATGAAATATGTAAGCACAGGTATTTCATGCCCCAGTTGTTCTCTCTCTGCCTTCTCATGAGCAGCAATACCATGAACCCCAGGTACCAACCCCACTCTGAGTGCTGGAATTCATAATTTCCGCAGGAGTAACTTGGAATTTGTGATCACAGCAGCTCACAGGCTGACACAACTGATACACCTCTGACCGAGGTTTTAGGGGCTTTTTTAAGAGGTGTTCTTTGAGAGATTCCCACTTCTCACTACAGAGACCCACACATCACCTCACCTGCCCAACAATGGAGAGGTGTAAATTCTTCTTCTGGTATGGCAGTCAGGTAAAAGAAAATTTTCTGTAAGTTTTTCTTTTTAATGCTAGAGGCTTCTCCCAAATGCAATCTTTTTTTTCCTCAGTCATTTCTCCATCTCTTTCTACCTCCTTCATGGTTGAAAAGCAAAGGATCCAGTGTGAGACTTGGTGGCTCATCCTACCCCTAGAGATGCAAAACATCACTAACCACAAATTTGAGGTGGGTTGTGGATATTCAGGTCAAATGCAAGGAGCTGGCTTTCCTCTCTATTTCTCTTTGTTTCCTCTCTGACATACCAGTTTGTCCATAACACTATTTTCATTTTTTTCCTGCTTCCTCATTAAAACTGAGTTTCTCTTTCCTGCTCCCTGAGGCTATCTTCCTTTTGCAGCTCAACTTATTTTGTACTTTATTCTTCTCTGTGTGCTCTCAACCTCTTCAAAATTTCCCTATTTATTTTTGAAAATTCTGAGAGCATAACTCTGTTGAAATAAATGGAAGATGTTTCTATGCTTCAAAGTGCAGCCTGTGGTACAGACCTAACTAATTTATAGCAGAACCCAAATAGCTAAATACTTTCTTCAGACAGAAAAGTGTCTGTAAGAAAACTCAGAAAAAAAAATTAAGCCTGTATTTCCATTTTTATGAGGTTTTTATCTCATAAACTTCTACTTCTTGTGATTCCTTTACTTTAGACATTCATTTTTCAGCACACTTTTATCATAGAAATGCCTAGTTTTTCTCTGCTCTTCTGTCTCAACAAAAATAAATGGACATTTCTTCATGCCCTCAAAAAGAAATTATTGCCCTGCTTGGAACAATTTTTTGTCACATTTCTGTCCAGACCACATTTTCCAGGCTTAATTGCACAAACCTCTGGAAACAAGTATTCTAGTGGAAATACTGATGCAGCCTGAACTACAGAAAATTGATTGGTACCTCAGCAGTGTCCTGTTTAATTTCAACCCCTCTGCATCAGCCTGGTGGATACTCCAGGCAGTATTCCTTACATGGATGGATAATTGTCTCCTTCACCATGTGGGCAATATCAGCACACCAGAGTCTACCCTGGTTACATAGCAAAATCACGGAGAGATTAGCCCAGCTTTTGCTGGAGCAGGGAAATATCCCAGGCTGAAGCAGTGTGGCAGCCCTCTGCTCTAAGACTGCTTCTCAGCTTCCCATCCGTGTGCTGGATATTGCACTGAGTTCCTCTCTAAAGGACAAGAAGCATCACTTTTCTATCCATAAGCCACTTGAGAAGAGGACATGAAATATTTTAGATTTAGTCATGGATAGACATTTTTTACATGGGAATTTGAATAGAGATGTCAATCAAATAGAGTAAAAGTCTCCATGAATAGAGAAACCTTAGTCCACAACATCTTGCAATTCTGACTTGATACTTCTCTGATCTTATTTTCTTTCATCAATAAGGACTGAACTTTTTTCACACTTATCACGTTGAACATAATCCCTGACCTACAAAAACATCCTGTCTGCCAGAAGCAGACATTCTCTTGGAGGAAATCCCATTGGTTTCAGCTGCATGTCAAGGGAGATTTTACAGGATTTGGACAGCAGTGGTGTTAGTATGTACCTCCCCAGGCAGAAGCCCTCATTCCCAACATGCAGACCCGAATATTAAATACGTAGGTTTAGTGGGATGTGTGATTTTGCCTCTACCGAAAAAGAAGAGGTCATTGCAAAATTCAGTTCTGAATTCACCATGAGGTGGAAAAGCAAGGAGTGGCCGAGGAGTCAGCCTTACAGTTATTGTACCTGTGTGAGAGTTTCAAAGAGGGCTCATTCAGCTCTGACAGCTTAAACAGGGACAGCATCATACCCTGAACAAGAATTCGTTCTCTACTCACTACCTCAGAGAGCCACACTGCTCCTGAACAGCATCATGGAGCCTGACCTAAGCCCTGGGCATGATAAAGTTGAAGCACAGAACTTAGGGAGCACCTTCCTAAGACCAGGTGATTCCAGGTTTTGTAATGACACAGGTATCGGAATTTAATCTTCAAAGTTATTAAATACCTAGAGAAGTCCCTGGCACAGCTTTGCTCGAGAAAACCAGCTCTCTCCCAACCCCTGGGCACACTCTGGGTGCTGGCATGCCCAGGGACAATTCCCCCTAGACAATTTATTTACAGTTACCCAATTTTTAGACTACAGGACTGTTTTACAGTATGGACAGTGACAGACCACATCAGTCTCCTTCAGGGCTGCAGAGCAATCCTGGCATTGCTTGATTTATCCTCAAAGCTGTGACTTTAGACAGCAATGCAGCCTGTGTTCATAGTGGTATTTTACTTCTGAAGATCTTCATCTGGCAAAGTACTCAAGTAAATGATTTAGTTTAATCAAATTCTGAAGTCTCATGGACTGGGACATCTTTAAATTTAAGCATGTGTTTAAATACTGAGTTAAATAAGGATGCACTTATCTCTGTGCTTCAAGTTAAATAGGAGCTTTGCAGAAAAAAAGGCCTTAAAAGAAAAGGCCTTTTTTCCCATAACATACTAAATTCTACAATTATAGCAGCAATTTCACAATATGTAGAAAAACCGTGCAAAGCACATATATTTTTCAGGGTTTCAATTTCCCTGATGTAAGACATCTCAGGGACATTTTAGTGATTTGTTACAGTCATACAACACTCAGGCAAGAACAAAGCCTTGCTGAGCACTTTGTCTGGAAAAAAAATAGCAAGATATTTGACTCAGAATGAGAATACAGTATTTTGTGATGTTAAAGCTCATTTCTAAAGGAAAAAATGAAACTTTTCATTTAATGTAATTCATTATTTCTTTCAAGTGACACAGTAGAGAAGTGTTGGATATGACTCTCTTATGAATAAGACAGGAATTGCTCGATGAAGTTAAATTCAGCTTCGCCAATAAAAAAGACAATAATATTGTGCCTAGTGTAAAATTTGTCAGAGCATCACCTGTTGCTTTTTAATTAAATTAAATATGAATGTGACATAAATAGGAGAGAAGTGGAGAATCACATGTCCTGGGACTGCATCTGGTAAGGAACAGTTATGTACACCAGGAAAAGAAATCAAGTCCCCACATGTGCAAAAAACAAATGCAACTGCCAAGCCATAAACACGGTGAATAATCCCATTGGCTTCGGTGGAGCCATCAGGATGCATTTAAAGATATGCACGTAAGTCTTTGCCAGTCTGAGAGCTGGGATAAACTGATATCTTAATCTGAAAAGGAAACAGAAGTTAAGCCAGATATTTCCTCAAGACCCTTAGAAAGGTTCAGTGTAAGTAATCTCTGTTTCTTCCAAGAACAATGTTTTTGAAAAACTTTGCCTAAAAATATAAACTCAGTGGGTACACAGGGTCTATAAGCATTTAAGGGTCTAATGACAAACAATGTCCTTCATGAAGTAACTAACTCTTCCCCTGGGATGTCTGTAGACAATACTTCATGGGAGCAAGTGACCAGATGGAAAAAGAATGCAAAAATCAGGTATTAAAGGTGTCCCCTCCCAGGCTACAGTCAAAGCAGAGAAACATGCACTACAATTCCCTGAGCTCAGATGGATACTTTAGGATGAGGGCACTTGCACAAGTCTGGCAGCAGCTGCTAGAGCTGGGGAATAGTCTGGCATAACCAGTTCATAAACTTGAGGGCATGTGCACAAAATGGTGTCAGACTAATCCCTCTGAGGCATCTCTGTTCATTGTAACTGCAATGAAATTGCTGAGACGTAGCTTTGGGGTGATGGGCAGTAACCAGTCTGACTGTTCTCTTTGTTTGGAGGGGTTAGGGTGTGCCATTAGGGCTCCAGGAGGGCAGCTCAGCGATGGAGCAGCACAAACAAGGCAACTGTGAGCAGCCAAGAGTCACTACAAAAAGGGCGGCATTAAGCAGGGTCTGTAAGGAAGATACAGGTCATTTTCCATTGTTTATTTCCATTTGCCCGTTTATTTTAATGCAATACGTGTTCTTTATTTTTATAGCCCATAATGGTCAGCTTTTCTACTTCCCTTTAAGTTGCAGAATTTGCTTGACCTCTTTTTTTTTTTTTTTTTTTGTATGAATTTAGATTAGATGGTTAATTACTGGGATTTCTCAGGTGTAGGCAACTTTACTATGCTACAGATAAGCAGCATAAGTCAATATTGATTTTCCTCCCTTGTAAAGCTCCCTTGTTGCTGAAAACTGTTAACATTTTTCAAGATTCTACCATGACCATATTTGTATAACAGCCTTTTGCTGAGCTTGAAATTCTATACCAAATACTTATGTCTTTTAAAGACTGAAATCTTCAATAAAATATGTTACTCGTAAATATTAGAATTTCCCCTTTCTTCAATAGAAAGATATTCAGTATTAATCCATATTACAGGACCATTTTGTCAGATGCCTGTTGCCTTGCATTTAGACTTAGAGGAAATGAACAGGTTTCTTTTAAGAGCAAATGTAGAGCTAAGACCTTGGGCAGCAGCAGGAACTGGCACCTCTGTCCTCACAAGACGTACAGGGCATTTCAGGACTTGGGAAGAGTGGGTCAGAGCCACGGAATTGGCAACCCTGAGCTGGCATATGGTCCCTCACTGATTATCTGCAGATAGGCAATTTACAGGTGCCCTGAAGCTGTGTGAAATGCAACCAAATGTTTCAATTTCGACACAATAGTCTCCATAGAACACAATCCAGTTCCATTCCTCTCCAAACACTCCTGCCAACGGATCCTTTCTCACCAAGATTTCTCTTGCTTTCTCATTCAGCCTTCTCCCCCCTCCTCATAACCCCAACAGCTCTCAGCTCCTCTTCCACTCCTCTTCAGTGGCAGAGTTGGAATTTCACACCCTTCCAGTGCAAAGGCATGGGGATATCCTTCCCAGGATTTCTTGACCATCTCTGGGAAGACCAAGGGGGTGAGCTCACATTGCACCCAGAGCTGTTCCATGGCTTGGAGGTCTGCCCCTGCCTCTGTGCTGCCTCTTCTCTTGCTCTTGAAAGTGCAGGTGCATGAGCTTCCCTCAGACCCTGGAGTTAACAGAGAGCTTCTAAAGACACAAGAATTCGTTCACACATTCACTCACATTTCCTCCATTCAGTGCAAATGGGAATCTTTGGGCTTTGCCTTCAAGTCTCTGTCTTATCCTGAAGTCCTGGTCTGTGGCACCCCATCAAGAGGGAACGTACTGGACTAAGATCGTGTGCCTGGGTTAATTTCAAGTGGAAACAGGCAGAAAACAGAACACAGCAAGTTTCACCTGAATGTGAGGAAGAACCTATTTACTGTGAGGGTGACTGAGCACTGAAACAGATTGTCCAGAGAGATGTTTTGGAATCTCCTTCTCTGGAGATATTCTGAAGTCATCTGAACATGATCCTGAGTAATATGCTCTAAGGGACCCTGATTGAGGGAGGTTGGACTAGATGTCCTCCAGTTTTCCTTTCCAACCTGAACCATTTTTGTTTCATTTAACTAGGTGGGTATAAAGTAGAAAATCTCTATTCTTCTTCCAAAAGATTTATATGAAGGGGAAAAAGGATTTTCATCATAGCTACTAACACAGTTTTACTTGGGAGAAGGTGTTGACACCTGCCAAGGTGAATGAAGCAGAGAACCAATGATGCTTCAGAGGTGTTCAAGGTCAGGTTGGATGGGGTTTGAAGCAACCTGGTCCAGGGGATGGTGTCCCTGCCCTGGCAGGGGAGTTGGAACTAGGTGATTTTTAAGATCTCTCCCACCCAAACCATTCCATGATTCTGTGATTCTATTTCTCCTGTCCTGAGCCAGGTCCTGCCATTTCTGCTTGTGTTGATTCTGTGCTAGTTTCATTTTCATGAGGGAGGATGCAGATTTGACCCAAAGTTACAGAAGTACCCTAGAGAATGAAGAGGGTTTTTTCACTGTATTCCAAGGAATAGTTCAGAAACTCCATAAATTGTTATGAATAAGAAAAGGTAGCCCAGAACTATGGCAATAAATTCTCCTCTTCACTGCCAAGGACATAGAAAACTTTGACCAAGTTTTCTGTGCACGTTGCAAATAAAACAATTAGAGTCTCATTTCAACCATCAAGGCCCTAAACCTGCTGAGCTCCTAGAAACAGCTTAGTCCATGTCTGGCTAAGAGAGAGATCCCAAAGGCTTGAGTCTGCATGCGGGTTTGGTAGTAGCCATAATGTGATGAGGGCTTTGGCAAATATATTTGCTATTAAAATTAGGGGAAAATAAGTTTAATATGAGTTTTACAAACAAATTTCACTGCCAGGAGCTATCTGGCCATGGGTAGTTTCTCTCCCCCCCAGCCTGGGTTTGTTCTGGAAAATTTCAACAATGAACTAAAATTAATGACAACAAATCTGTCTTTCAGAGGAAGGTCTGACCTGCTGGCTGCAGCATCTCTTGTTTGTAGCTGGCCACTATAAAGAAGCAGCAATTACTGTTCTGGCAGAAAAAGTCACAGCTTAAGATACTGGGGTTTTGCTATTTTAGCTTATATTGGTACTTATGCTGCCCTCCAGTGATAAAGACTGTTGTTCCAACCCATATTCTAGACTTCTGTAGCGTTTTATTTCTGGTCTGCTCAGTTTGCACTGGAAACTGCAGTTCTCATTCAGAATTTTAACCAGTTTTGTCTAAAAGTAATAGTAATAATATAGGTCCAGTTAATTTTTTTTTTAAAAAACTAAAAGCAAATGCAGATCAATTTAATGTGAGAAATAAAATTAAAAGTAGCATGAATTTAAATATGAAAAGACACTCATAAATACATAGTTTTAGACCTAATAAAGTTAAACTATCATAGTTAATGAGAGTTTCAATTAAGTAATTTTTTAGATACAGATTGACATTTTAGTTTTAGTGCTTCCAAAAAAAAAGTCCTTGTTCATTGCTGTTATTAGGCAAACAGCTCCCTCCTACTCTCATTACTGGATTTTGGTGGTGTTTTGATGGATGGATGTTAGATCTGTTCTCAGTTGCTGATTCTCTCCCTTGCACCTCAGAAACCCATGAATAATGTGAAAGTCAGGTGGCAGCTTCCTGGCACCACACAGACAGACAAAGGATGCAGTGGTTGGTAGGATTTAAGTTTCTATGAGCTCATGGTGCAACAAAAGGAATGTGTATGTTCCTCAGGTCAAAGGATTGGCACAGCTTCTCACAGCAAATTGAGTGTTCCAGAGGTATTATTGGTGCTGTAAGAACCCATCACCTGCCAAGAAATGACCTGCATTTTGGTTGGTTTTGGTGCCTGTAGAAACACAGAGACTGGAAAAGCTTGAGCAGATTTTACTCTGCAGTTTCATTCACGACCACTTTTGGATTTCTAGCTGTAATTTACATTTCACTTGGGAATGATGCAGTTGTGCTGGTGGCTTTATCTCTGTTTCTCCCTTACTTAGTGCTTTTTCTAGCATATATGTCAGTAATATGGCTGCAGCTCACACAGACATTTCTGAGTACAGGATACAAACAAAATATTTATGAGAAGCTGAGTAAGCATCTGAGTGAATGGCCCATGCAGAAATCCCTGCTGCTCTCATTATTAGTAGTAACTTTGCTATTGCTCTTAAAACTGAATGAGCCTTTGGCTGCCACACCCATTGTAGCACCCTGGGTTTGTACAGTGACCAGCAGGGCAGGACAGGTCAGAACAGAATTCCTGTGATCTGGACCTGAAGGAATTGGCACGATCATTCCTTGACAACTGATGGTTTAACCACCATTGACCATTTAAAGACCATTCACTTCTTCAACGAGAGGCAGCCATGGAATTTTTTAGGTGTAGGATCAGTCCAGACAAAGAAGTTTTTCGGCTACAATGCAATGATCAGAGACCCACTGTGCGGTGGTGCATCCACAAAATTCCACTATATAGAAAGAAGTGGTTTCTTGTTTTTTATTAGTCTGGGGTAGTAATTTCATGAATCCTTCTGGTCTAGATTTCCCTGTATTGAACAAGAGCTTGAACAGGTGTGTGTAGCATCCAGGCAGAAATCTTGCTGAACAGATAATACTCACTGAAAGAGTTAATAACCAAAAGGGTGTGCAGAGTATCCTCAGGGCTTGCTGGATTTAGGTTTGGTTTTCAGCAGCCAGCTCAGGAAACAATTTTATGTAAACAGATGATGTGCCTGAAGGTAGCACTGAAGAACAGGCCCAGGGATGGAAAAATACAGGACCTCATACCATACCAGAAGTTTTTCATCCTTTACACAATTGGAGCTGCCCTCTTAATTATCTCAATCTGGGACAGGTTAATTGGAGCCTTCCCTGACGTGAGTCAGTCTCACACATTTTCTGCATCTTTGCTAATTAAGACAATTTTCACCTTTTATAGTTGCTTTAGTATTCAGAGCAGTTTGCCATAGGCTAATTATAATTATTGAGTGATGGCTTTAAAATTTCATGTTTTTGATGACATTTTATCACATTAAATTGGAATCCCATAATGCTTCTTGCTCTATGATAGACAAGGAAGTCATCTCTATTCTGGAAGTTATCTGCTGTGTGTTACGGTGCTGATATTGGCCATTTTCATTCAGAACCATTGCAATCTCTTCTGCTTTTCAGCTGAAGACATTTAGCATCCAACTGATTCCAAAGGAATACAAAAATACTGAGTTCAGGATCCAGGGCACAGGTGCCCTATAGGTGCCCTTGCTCTGTGTGATTTGGGAGAACTGGATATGCAAGTACTGAGTGGCTGGAAGGAAGAACCCAAGGCAACATATTCCTCTCATTATTGCTCCTCTGTGTCCAAATCCATGGCATTTTGAAAGCTTAATCACTGCTGAAGACTGGGAAGTCTTCCCCTGAGATTTTCAAGGTTCCCTTGAGCCGCTGAAGTGAGTAGAAGAGCTCAGTCTCATCACGCAGTCATTGCTGCTTGCAATCAATGCTGTGTCTCAGCCTACAGCAGCTTTTCCCCACCACTTTGTGAAGGTGAAGGCTCCTGCAGATGCTCTCAGGGGCTTTCCAGCACTGACAATTCCCTGGAGTAACTCTGAACAGTTCAAGGCTTGATTCCAAGGTCCCAAAACATCCTCTTTGCTGCATGTCCATGGGTTTGTTGCTTATCACTCTAGCTGCAATCCCTTGGCTTTTGAGGCAAGTTTGAAAAAGCTGTAAATAGTAAAATCAGAGCATAAAGTAGAATTCACTGCTTAAGGTAAGCATAGTTTACTTGGATTCATCCTCTTGTGTGCAAGGGAATTTACTTACTGAATTCCAAATCTGTGCCAACCTACAGCCTTGCAGAGGGATTTTCTGCACTGAGTAGTGCTGTGATGGTGAGGAGAAAAAGCAGTTTGCAAGCACAGATGCAGAGCTGTGTCAGCTTGATCTCGTCCCTCCTCTGTTGAAACAAGTCTGTCCTGTGAGAAACATACACCAGCACAACCACGGAATTTTCAAGATCAGTACCTTTGCTCAGATCCTCTACAACTAACCCTGGTTTCCATGGCCTGGAATAGCTTTACAAGCACAAATATTCCCACTTTCACCCATACCTTCCCAACATGTTCCCGTCCCACTGGTGTCTGTAGGAGAGAACGTGTGCTTGTGAGCTTTGTTCATTTAGCTCACGCAGGATTTGAAGACTTCATTGAACTGTAAGTAGCTGGGTGTTTAATTCCTTTTAAGGCAGGAATAAAGACCAGTTGCAAATGGGATTTGCTTTGTTCTTGGTTGAGGAAAAAAAGCTACAAAGCTAAAAATTAAATTTAGTGATGCAAAAAAGCTGCCATAGCATAACCATGCTCTTGCTTTTTCTTGGCTTCTTGTTAGAAGATTAAATGCTTCTGTTTGTGAAAGTGCCTCATTTCAGCTCACATGATGCTGTAGCCTGTTTTACCAGATTTTCAGATAGACTTGAAAATTTGTATCTAAGGTGGATTTTTTGCTAAAGAAATAATTTCAAATATAATGAACGAGTTTTATGATTGTAAATTTGAAGCTCATGACTTCTGACTGATCATATAGATAAGGCTGTTATTTCTTCTATCTTCAGAGAAGGTAAATATAAATATGGCTCATATCTCTCTGTTCTGTTGTGCTGTGCAGATCACAGTCTCTTCTAAGTAGCTGACAAAATGTAATCCCTTGAGTGTGTGTGGACCAGCTCAAATTTTACCTGATTTCTTTAGTTCTTGGTCAAAGCACCATGAGATTTTGGGAAGGTAATGGTGTTAGCAGAAGTAAGCAAAAACACCCCTGAAAAATACTGCTAAACATCTGCTTTTTAGGACTACCCAATAAACTGTGCACCTGTGGCAATACAGAACTTTATTCTAGAAAACCTCTGCAGGCTCCAGTGTTTTCAGAATAGTTTCAGAGTTATACAGAATTTTCTTTTGAAGATGCTTGCAAATATCTTTTAACAAATGGCTGAAAGTTTGCAGTTCTAATTTTCTCAGAGTACATCTTAAAAGAGAGCATCTCTGAAGGAGTCCACAGCCTTCAGAGTATTAGTAAATCTGCAACAGCTGAAGGCAAGGGAAAATTCACTCCCCTCCTACATTTATAATATCTAATACCAGTCAAAAAAAAAAAAAAANATTGAGATAGGAATAGATTTATTTTTAGAGCTTTAATTCTTTTTCTTTCCCTTCCTGGCAATTATCCATATTTTGGAGGTTGCAGTCATTTCTGTTGGCAGGAGAAATCAATAAAGAATTTAGCTATTTCTTCAGCATCCTCCTCTTTCACCTATGTGGCATGTGAAAGGCACAGCCTCCAGGCAGGAGGGAGCAGCTTCTCTGGCTCAAAGAAAGTCCCCTCTTCTCTCCAGAGTCAAACCAAGAAGTCTCCCTCAGGCATTTTCAGGACTATATCCCCACTCTGGCTGTAGTCCTCATTTTTATATCTCCACTTCCCTGGTGTCTCCTACATCCTTCTTACGTGTCCTTCCTATGCAGAGGTTCAAGCACCCCAAACTCATCAAGTGACCCTTTCCCACATGGAGCCCACACCCTCTGGATAACACCACAGCCCTCTGATGGATGGAGATGTGAAGGTCCTGTCTCCAGGGGTGAGCTACATATTTCATTTACCTCTCTCAGCCTCCTTTTTCCCTTTCTCCTGAGGCATATCATGGAGTCACAGAACGGTTTGGGTTGGAAGGAACCTTAAGGATCATCTGGTTCCAGTCCCCTGCCATGGGCAGGGACACCTTCCACTGAACCAGGTAGCCTCAAGCCCCATCCAACCTGGCCTTGAACACTTCCAGGGTTGGGGCATCCACAGCTTCTCTGGGCAACCTGTGCCAGGGTCTCAGCATCCTCCCAGCCAAGAATTTCTTCCTAATGACAATTCTGAAATATGACTTGGGGTAAGAAAGGCAGCACCAGCAGCAGATCTAATGGTAGGTGCTGTCATCAGTGATGGTTGTGCTCAGCCACACTGCCCTTGGCTTTTAAATCAGTGGAGAGCAGGGTTTGACTTCTGAGAGCTCCAAATGAAGCTAAATTCAAGTTTTTATATTTACAGGCAGTTCAGACCAAGTACTGGGCTACATCCACCATGCAAAATAATTAGTCATTCACTGAAATCCTTTTTCCTGCTCTCAGCAATGTTTCAGCCTTTGCTGTAAATTACAATTATAACTGTGATCATAAAAATGCAGTTACACTGGCACATATTCTCTATCCATATTCAGCCATGGAGATGACAGACACCTTTCTAAATAGAAATGTATCCATTTCTGCCCTGTAACATTAAAACTCTTCCCCAAATCAATTCATACATGGATGGAATACAAATAAGGTTATCCCATCATCGCTTTTTCTGACATCCCTATAATGGAAAAGCCTCGGTTTAAGGAGAATGTAATTGGTAGCAACTGACAGCTTGGTAGCACATGAATTTTTGTGTATTTCTGTATGTTATTTTTCTCTCATTTTTCAAGCATTTAATTCAACCCCTGACGTTCAAACAATGGTGTTTTTCCCTAAGACTTCATTGTGACACTATACTATGGAGCAAGTTCTCTAAATAGCTTTACCACATCATTTTGGCCATCCTGTTATAAATAGCTCCTCAGCATAAATTTGCACTTATGTTCTCAATCAGCCAACTTTCTATTTTTAATTCTTCAGAGGAATTCCCAGAGGAATAGCTCTTTTAAGACTGCAGAACTGTAAGGGATCTCCTGCTCATAAAATCTAACAAGAAGTCCCTTGACAGCTGGTTCCTGAAAAATGTGATTCATGTGCTGACTTGCTAAAAATAGACGTGGCTGAACCAAAATGAAAGTTCCAATGTAACAGAAACCCCCTTGAAACACTGCCAAAAGTACAAGCAGCCTCCACAAACCACTAATGACCCAAGGTGGCCAACGTCTACAAAAGTCCGGAAACAAGGTAGAATTTTTAAGAGATTCCTGAAGATGGTGCCTTGCTCCCATGGAGGCTCAGTGCTCAGGATTTTTTAAAAATCTGGTAGAAATGTACTTTTATCATTGCAAAGGCTTTGAAAAAGCCTGGCTGTACAGCAGCTTTGAGATTGCCTTGTTAGCAGAGCTCCCCAGACGGAGAACTTTAAGGAGGCCATTTTTCAGAGCTTGTGCTTTCATCACTTTTGTAGCCAGTAAGGGATATCTAATCAAGGACTCAAAAATCCTTGGATGTGATCCAATATCCTGGCCATCCTAGTGTTAATGGGAGAACCCAAAAAATGTGAAATTGCCTAGAAATAGAACTGAAATAGAGCAAATAAATTTCCCTGCTTTTGAAGAGTGTATTGCAGAAGGAAATGGGAAGCAAAGCCAGTTAAAAATGCATTAATCTTTTAAAAAGTTATTCATTTTTAATAATGCAAGGTATAGGTTCCATTATTCATGCAGGTAAAGTCAACTTAAAGCAGCTTTTGCTAAAATCCTGCCAGAATCCCTTTGATGTCTCAGCCCTCCACCTTCATCAACAGGAAGGAAAACCTCAATTCTGTTCCCTAGGTCCAGACAGAGACTCAGTGAAATCAGTCACATTGTATAGAGCTTCCCTGGGCTGACCCACTTGCATGATCAGCTCCTCAAAAACTGTAAGTCTGTATTCTGGAAGATAAATCCAAGCAAAAATTAAATCCTGAATATGTCACAGTTTAAGTGCTCAAAAAGAAAATACTTTGGGAAATGTGCTGGAGAGTTCTGTGGAAATTGGATGTAGGTGGAGCAGGGGCAAGGGACAATACAGAGTTGTGAAGGAAGCAGAGAACCTCTGCAGACATGGGGTTTTTAATATTGAGGCAGCAATAACCCTCCTCCCCTCCATCCTGCAGGTGGCCTGCACTGTCCTGACGTGTCTCAGTCACCTGGAATTGTTTCAGAGATCTCATTGCTGATTTAAGAGCATTCGGCATGAGCCATAATCTTTGGATTACGCCTTGAAATGGCAGAGTTGCTTATCTGAGAAATTATTCATACACATACTGTCATTTTAGGTCATTCCCAAGTGGACACAATCTGGACCTGGGGATTTGGCTTCACTTACTATAGCCTTTGGGATTTGGTATAAATCCATGCCCTCATATGGTTTGTACCTCTGCCTTCTGTTTGGAGATTTGGGAACAGCTGTACCTGAACGCTTTTTGTCAGGAGCTGAAAAGCACATAAATAAAAGCAGAACAAAGATTGTCAAGTCACTGAGTACCTTTTAGCTGAGTAAGCCAAGAAATGGAGCAAATTTTTCACTGTGACTCAAAGCTCAATAAAGTTTAAGTAGAGCAAAGCAAAATGGGAACTTTTTAATTAGATAAAGCAGCCAGAAGAGACAAAATATTTTTACACCAAGGGCCATTGTCAAGAATATATTTTTACTGCATCCTAAATGAAAACCTTTGAAAAATGAGGGAACCGCGCAGACCACATGGAACAGAGAGACTTGATGCCACAATAAATACATCCATGGTGTCGTCAGGAATGGCAGAGAGAAAACTTGCTATGTAGTGTATGGCTCTTGGATTATTATGTCCAGACATCATTAATTTCTCTAAGATCAATAGGAACAAAAGATTTCAAAATTTCTAGAGTGTGTGAGGAGCCAGATCTGAGGCTTTAGATAACGGCATATCAGAAATTTCTTTTTTATGTCATCTTAGTAGCTGACAGACTGACATTCCTAGAAACATAATTCCTTGACAAGAGAGAGAGCGATAAAGCGTGAAATGCAAGATAAGGCAGTGAAGAGTGTATTGAGGAGGTGAAGGGAGATACAGCAGATAAGAACAGAATAGAAGGACATTGTTAGTGTGTTAATCTGCATGAGCAGCTTCTTGAAGGCGCTGTAAGGCGTTGCACTGAAGTACATGGAATTATTTTGTCCTGACAGAGATTTTGTCTCTTTGAAAGATATTCATGTGCTCCTCAGAGTGCACATCCCTCTGCTCTTGCCTGTTGCCCATGGTGTTACCTTTGTGTGAAAGCTTTTGCATGGCTGTAAGTACATGAACGCCCTGCTTAACTCTGAAACAAACTTCTCCTGGACAAAGCAGGTTTGCTTTGGTACCTGTTGAAAGCTCTTTCTCTCCATAGAAGGATGCAGTTATTTATCTGCTGGCAGTGTGGATATCTGTTGTCCTGAGAGGGGCATGTAAACCTTCTGTGTGTGTGTTTGCATGTGGCCAAGGTCAATTCTTTGTGTAAAGCGGTGCTGAGAGTTAATTTTTTGTGTATGTGAAGTTTGCCATCACGTCCCTTCCAACCCAAGCCATTCCAGGATCCCATTGCACCCAGCAACAAAACCTATCAAGTTTTCTCTGTGTAAATTTTGACAAAATGTCAAGCAACTGAGTAGCCAGAGGTGGGGCTCCTTGGTTGAGCTGTTGTCAAGTTCTTAAGGCAGCAGTGGAGTTTCTGCTCCCCTCAAGGCTGTTAACCACGAGCTGGTAAGATTTCCCAAATCACATGCCATAAACTGACTTCTCAGCATCAGCTCCATGTCAGACCCCATTTGCTGATGGTTTTCAGTACCTTGAGGAGGTTTTGTACAAAGGTCTGTCTCTCCACCGTGTATTGGTCAGGCTCTACAGCCAAACAGCACCTCCCATGGGCTGCCAAAGTGGGGGATCTCTAAATCTCCCTAAGAAAGGGGCCGTGGGAGCATTGAATCCCACGGGAATTGTGTTGGCATTGAAAGAGAGGCAGCCCAGCTTTGAACCAGTCAGGATGCTGAAACTCTAATCCCTAAGAAGAGACAGTGTGCCATGACAGGGAAATATAGTTTGATGTCGCAAGGACAAGGACTGAAGGAATTTAAGTTCAACAAACAGAAACATAATATTTTCAGGCAAAAATATTGAAATGCTTGATCCCATTTCAAACACACAAAAATGAATAATTTATAAATCCATCTCTTTCAGGATTTAGGAATAAAATTAATTATAAAAATAATTACCAAATAGTCAAAACCAATAGTAAAACCCAACTTTTCATGCCATTTGTAAGAAAAGCAAGTGTTGATAAAGCAGCATTTTCCAAGGACAAGGACAGGGTAGAACTCACAGGGGTCTGATGTCTAAGATCTCTTGAAATAAAAATACTCAAAGATTGAACCCAGGTTGCTGCAGCTCTGAGGAGGGGAGGTGCAAAAAGACACACAGATTTAGGTAAAAAAAAAAAAAAAAAAGAGAAAGTCCTGGTGATAGTTGTCTTTAAAAATTCCTACACTATCTTACCTATGTAATGTTGCTTCACTATTGGTAAAATTTAACAGTTTTGCAGTGGATTTATTGTGCCAAAAAGTAAGCAGGGATTCAGCCCTCACATCTTCCTCTTACTTTCATAATTATCTTAGGTTTTCTCTTGTGGCAGGTGGAATTAGATTATTCTCAAAAAAATAAAAGAAGAAAAAAAACACCCAAAAAACCAGCAAAAATAAAGGAGCAAGATGCCATTTCTTCACTGCTTGAAAGCCTGGGCAAGGAGTACCATGTGTTTTCCCATCTGTGCAGAAGTTTTGCTTATTGCTCTGGATCAAAATTTAAGGGAGGAGGGACTCCGGGGATTTTAGTTCAGAACAAAATGTTGTACAGCACTAGCAAGAAAAGTTTCAGTGAAATTTTGCATCCCTATTCTTGTTTCCCACTGCAGGGATAAATAATGGATGAACAACCTCATGTTTTATTGCCAAATGTAAATAAATGATTAATTTATGTGTGTGTATACATATATTTTAAAAGCTGTTTGTAACCAAATGATAAATTTTACTAGCTCATGACCCAGAGTTTAGTTCATGGTCTGTGAGGATGAAAATTTACGGTATGAATCAGCAAAACGTTCTGCTTTCTCAGCACATGCATTGCAAAGGGTGATATCTTGTGTACACTTCAAACAGAAATCTCCTCATTTTCTGCTTTTGTGCTCCAGCATTTCCCAATATTAGTTACCACTGAGCATTAAATTGTACAGCATTTTAGTGAAATCATTTAGATATGCTCTCCTAGGGGCAGTGTGTCTGGTGTTTGCTGAAGAGCTGTTTGAGACACTCTTTGCATGCTTTGTGCCATGGCCATCACTAGAGTGGATGAGCACCGAACGTTTGAGTCCTGCAGAAGCTTAGGAGAGGATTTGTTATGTGACAGCTTTTGAGGCTTGAGTCCTTTTGGATAGAGGCTCCCACTTGGGCTCATTCTGTATTTCACTTCCTTGCACTGAGGGCTGTTCCACAGCCTCCTGGAACTGCTGGAAATGCTCCCTTTGACTTCTGCAGAGTTTTGCATCAGTTTGTGGGGGGACAAGAGAAGGCTCTTTCCAAAATGGTTGGTATAACTCGACTGGAACATAAGTGACTGCAGCCTTTTATACAGAGGTCGATGGACTGAGCAGTAATACAAGAACAGATGCTAAAATAATACCCAGGGTAATATCAATCTTATACTTTTAGTCCAAATCTTTCCCAGGATCCATTCTGTTATTAATGATGTTTTCAGGACAAAGAGGAAATAATGCCATGTTTTCTCAGCTGTTTCATTTTGACCTTTCCTTGCTGTTTTTGAATTTCAGGACATAAATTAGGAAGGGAGGCTGTGTTGCATTTGTTACAGGAAGTTACCTTCTGAACTTAATTTCATGTTTTAAATTGAGCACCAGCTCAATGAAGTCCAAACTTCAGTCTCATTAACACCAGAAGTTTGAATATATAAAATTTGTCTTACATTTTTTAAGCATACAGTAATTGCAGTTATGAAACCTTCAGCATTTTGAAACATGTGGAAGAGCTTGAAATGCATCCATGTGTTCAGCCAAACCACCTGCACACCATAGTGATGATTCTTTTGATGATGACTAGTGACAAAAAAAAAGATAACTCAATTTCATTCTATTTTTTTGATAAAATCTCTGATCCAACTGTGTTTTCTTAGCTAAGACAAATTCATCCTCCAGCAAAACACATGTTTAGGAACCTCTGTGCAATTTCAGGGTGGCAGTTTCCTGAAAAGTGTCAAAATCAGACTTTTCAGGATGCTTGAGATAAACAACCTCATGGCTTCTGCAGTTAAGCTTTGTCTGACCTTGATCAGTGCTGACAAGTAAATGATGACTGCTTTTAAAACTTCCAAGCCAAGCATATAAGTATGAACCAAGACTCCAACATGAGAGCCTAGGATCTTTCTGTCCAAAATAGGGACATTTCTGGAGTCCATGTTTGGCCAAAAGACAGGAGCAGGCATTTCCTGGGCACAATCCATTGTGTCATAACAAAGGTGAAAAAAAACCAGGAGAAATGAATTGTGCCCTAAATGTACCTATTTCTTTCTGCTGATGAGGAAGGAAGCTTGGGAGCTCTAGCTCATGCACAGATGAACTACCAGGTCTTCTAGTTCACGCATAAATGCAGAGGTGAGGTGAGTGTGATTCTGAAGTGATTTCTTTTGGAGTAAATCTCCTCTGATGACAGCCAACAAATGGAACAATGGGTACAGCCAAATATCAGCAAACTTATTCCCAGGGAATAACAGGAAAACTACAAAGATCAAGTAAGGCACATTCTGAGACTTGCCTGAAGCCTAGAATCAAGAATATTTTTATGAGCATTAGCAGGCTTTGAAACAAGACTGCTGAGAGAAAAATCTGAGAATGTGTTGACAAATGCACCTCGGAAGAGGTCTGGATACGAACAGGGGAATCAGCAATGAGGTGTCTACCAAGAAGAGATGCATTATTGCTATGTTCATTGCTGATCCCAGCCTGGGGTAACAACAATTAATTATTTTCAGTAGGGCTTCCATTACAATCCAGAATTAAAACTGTATGTATATTTGTATCTCGGGGGAGGGGGGTAAAATCACGGAAAATTATCTAGACAGTGTCTAAAACTTGGTAATTTAACAATGACTATTTTAGACAGTGCAATATACTTGCTCAGTGTAGTAATAAATTATGTGCAGTTTGCCAAGTAATTTACCCAGTCCTCTTTTCATCATTTCAGCTTCAAAATGCTTTAAATAAACTGTGACATTATGTAAATGACTGTGTATTTATTTAACTGTTTCTCTTAGACACTAATCATGCAAGTGAGAAAATACCGGGTATTAAATGGACTATGCAAAATAGACTCAAAATCCCAGACTTTAGATTCTGTTCTATTAATTAGATATGAGTGATAAACTGTTCATCATTTTAATGAGGAACATAAGGCAATGTAGATACTGTATATTCATTTCTCATATGAGATTTCATTCCACCGCTTGGATTCTTCTTTCCAGGGAAGCAGCTGCTTTGTAAACATGCCGTAAACAAACTCTGGGCCGTTTCCAGGTGCCCTCGCATGTCGGTGCATGGGTCAGTTCAGTAGTGGCCGCGTCATTTGCTGCAGTTCTATAAAATTGTCCAGGTTTCAGTCCTGCGCCTTCAGTCCAAGCCTCTTTGTGCCGATCCCGTGTGGATGGAGCCCCGCCGCACCCAGCTGGAGCATCCCGATCCATAGGCATGCCCCCAGCTCACGGCAGCACAGCGCACCAGCACCGCGCCAGCAGCACCCCGCTGCCAAATCCCTGATGAGAAACTGCAAGCTCGGCTGTGTAATCGAGTCAATGTTCTCATGCTAATTAGCGCTTGGAGTTTTCTTTTTAAAAAGACAGTGTTAAAATCATCGAGTTCTCCATGTGCTCCCCTGCAGGTTGTTGTTTTGCTGAGTCTAGAACATTAAAGTTCCATGTATGGGTTAAGATCTAAGCTTGCTGTGTTTCCATTCCTGCCATTAAGTCACAGAAAATGATTAATAAATCATCAAATATTAATATCATCCCTTCAAGTCATAAAAGGCTGCAATATACATCTATGGTTTTTAAATAAAAATTTATGACTATAAGTTTTTTTTGTAATTGGGAACATAGTGGGAGGGGGGAAAGATAATCTGATGAATGCTTTTATTTATTTTAACTTTTATATTAGGTTCATGAAAAAAATATTCTCTCTATAACCTACCAAGATTTATCAGCCTGTGAAATTTTATAATAAAGAAAAGACTGATTTTCTAATTAAAGATTTGTCAAATAAAGAAAATAAGTGTGCATGTATTTTCTGTCTTTGGGGGACAGTCATGTGAAATAAAATGGTTGAGCTGCATTTGCAAAGTGCTGTGACAATGCATTTCCTTGCTCTGTGCACATCCATTCCCACTGCCCTGCACTGAAAGTGGTTGTCAGTGCATGTGGATAAAACACAGAACGGGGCCATCTCTCTAAATGATTAACCTGGCATTAATTTCAAATTTAGCCTACTCGTTTTTTGATGCATGTGTCTGATGTTCTGAAAGCAGCAGAGCTGTGCCAGGGGATTATATCACTGTTACATTGGTGCATGGCAGATTATCCTGTCCTTATCTCCCTCCACCGACTGCCCAGAGAAACCAGAGACAAGGTTTTGCTTCAATTTTTGCTCTATAAGAGATGGGATGAATCCAAGCTCGGGATTTCCATGAGTGAGGTGAAATTCCTTATCAAGTCCTACTGAAAACACAGACATGCCACATAAGCTTTTTCGTGTGGGAGGGACTTGTCAATGCTATCAAGAATGAGTGAATGCCCACAAGGCACAAATTAAATGTCTGGAAGACAAGGTTCAAAACCCCTAACAGAGGCAAAGGGGTTTTTTGTTCTTATTTATTAGATTTTCTCTTGCCATTCTTGTTATCCTTGCAATAACTCACTCCCTCCTTGAAGGTCACTGTGGTCCACATAGTACTGCTGAGGGCAGGAATTCCACAGACCATAAATCATCTGAAAAAAATATCCTGTTCCAGGGTGTGAAATTTGCCACCACTGGATTTCATTGACAATCTCGTTGTCCTTGTGCTGTAGATTTCTCTTTTGCTACCCAGAGATCAGTCACTGACAACCCATGTCAGAAACTAAGCCTTCCAATGGGATCATGTTAATCAAAAAAAAACCCCTCAAATTCCTATTTCTTTTTTTTTTTCATTTCACGGGGAGAGAAAATTCACTCTGGTGACTCCTGAGGCAGAAATGTATTTTTCAGAAGGACCTGTTTATTTTAGGAGTCTTGGACACACTGGCATTTTTGGCCTTTCAGAGAAAGGTTAATCCCACTGTCTATTTTTTGTTTCACTTTTCCTTCCTCTCTCTGCTCTTGTTTACATCATTTTTGAAACACACAGTATCAGCCTCATGTGAAAGGCAGCCCTTTGCAGACACAAACAGTCCATTAACCCCACTTTGGAACACCTGCTATCCCTTATCTCTGTAAAAGCAGCACTGAGCAGTGGTCACAGCACATTGTCTGGGCCACAGTTTATGATAGCTGCAGTGCTGAAGATCAATTATCTGACACCCTTTCCAAATTAATACCTACAAGATAATAACAGCAGCCCTTAAATGTGAGATAATGTTAGAAAATTAGCATATTTCAGCTATTTTTTTAACAGCACTTAAGTATTGGTACTTCCTATGTTGCCTGTTTGATGTTCTTGCCTTTGCTTTCACCTCAAACAGATAACTGTTTTGCAAAGAGCCCACCAGTTTTCCTTGATTATTTGTGACTAAAGGTGAGAATTTTTATTAGGATCTCCACAGCGACTGTAACCAGCAGACTTCTGTCTGTGGGGAACAGAAGGTCTCAAAGGGTGGGATGAATTCGCTCCTCAGGCAGCTGTGCCATGGCTGATGTGAAGTTAACCCCTGGTGCAGCACCACAAACACCCAGGCAGGAGTCTGAAAGGAGATGATTTCCCCACACAAAGTTTGGTGTGATGAATTCCCTAAGTTGTTCCCTAAGTCAAGGGAACTGGTTCCCATCTGTGTAACGATGGGGGACAGTCCCCAGACAGAGTCATATCTGAATCATTTGGAGCTTTATAAGTGAGCCACTTTGCATCATGGTAAGTGAGGAAGGATTTTGCAGTGGTTGCAATCCTGCATCCGTAATCTGCATTGGACACGAGGCCAAGGGGACAAGCAGAGGGACACAGCACAAACTTCCCTGCCAGCTGAGACACTGATGGAAATGTATGTTCTTCCAAAATGGGATCCTCTCCTCATACAATGATCTGTGGTCTGCATTTATTAGTGTCAGCATTAGTAAATGTAGGGAAAATTGATACAGAGCATTTGTTTCCAGCACACCAAATCACAGTGCCTTCAGTAATAAGGGTTGCAAATGAAAAACCAGTTCAATGAGATTGCTCAGCACAGCTTTGCTGTGATGACTAAATTCTCTGGGATCTCCAAAGGACCCTAAAATCCACATTTTTCTGCTATGCATTATGTATAAATATGAATTTCTAATCAAGATATGCACTCTCCTCCTGGTATATATAGAACAGTCCTGAGTTAGTAAGAAATAGCTTTCTGCTCTCTTAAAAATTGAGATTCTTCTCTAGTGGGTCTTTAAATCTTTGTTCCAGGAATTGATCATCCTGTTTTGACGTCAATGGCCCATACTGAGGTTATTGAGTACAGCAATTTTACAGCCAGCTCCTCTGTTTTCCTTCATGTTTTACAATTAGCCAAAGTTTTAGCAGAAATATCAGCTGGGAAGAGAGCCTCTTGTCATTTCAGATTCATCAGCAGCAGAAGCCACCAAGAAAGGTCAAAACCAAAAGCAAACATATGTCTTCATATTTACATTTAAAGCAGGCAGCCCAAACAGCAGAGAGCTCTTTGCCTTTGTTAAGCACAAACAAAACGTTCTCAAGTAGTGAAGTGTGAAGGTGACTGGTAAATCAACCAACAACATTTTATGTTAAGTGTTTACAAAAAGAATAATTTAGGATGGAAACACCACTTCTCCCTGAGAGTATACTACCCACAACTCCACTTTGAAAATGGCTCCACATTAAGAAAAATAAGGAATTATCTTAGCACCTTCATTTCTTTGTTTCTTTTGTTTATCTAGGAACCAATTTTTCCTTTTATTCCGTACTTTTTACCTCTAAAGATGAACCTTCTTTCCAGATTGTTGTTTTATTTTTTCCACTAGCACGTTATGTTTCTTCTGCCCCAATATGTAGAGCTACACAGTTGATAAACCAGAGCAATTTTTACCTATTTAATTATTGTTTTATTTTTTAACTATTTTTACCTATTTTTTATTTATTTACCTATTGCTTTTCATAAAAATCGCCCCCAAGCTAAATTTCACAAGTTTTCTCTTTACATAAAAAAAAAAGCACGCATACCTTTCATAACCTGGGATTAAACTTGCTGACATCCTGCAGTGGCCCAAACTCTGACAGAAAAATATTTTCATATTTTTCTCTTTGCAGTAGCAGAGCCCAGTGTCTGAACCACTTGCACCATGAGACTTCTATGGCTGCACACTGTGATGGGTATAAAGTGGGCTCAGGGATAAAAATGTGATGCATTTGGTCCAAATTTTGTGGTGTAGTATGGAATTACATACCTCCCCTCCCAGTACAATAAGAACATTGCCAAACTGGGGAGATTCCAGCTGAAGGTCACTGAGATGTTCAGGAGGCTGGAGATGCACATGACATCCACAGATAAGCTGAGGGAGTGGTGTTTTTTCAGATTATTAGAAAGAAATCCACATGGCAGGTCTCACAGGAGACTTCCATAGTCTAATTTGGACTACGGAATACAGATAAAACCAGACTTTTTTCCAGAGAAGCAAAATGAGAGGAGAAGTGACAGTGGGCATAAAACATTACAAAGGAAATTTTGATGAGATACAAGGTAAAAATGGTTTCACCATAAGGGTAGTCAAATATGGAAACAAGTTGATTGGGGAAGTCATGGAATTGCCATCTTTGGAGACACTCAAGCTCAGCTGGACATGGAACTGCCCTGTGAAACCCAACAGGCTTTGAAGACAGCCCTATTTGGGGTTTGGACTATGTGACTTCCATGTGATTGCTCTCTCCAGCTCCCTGAAAGGAGGGTGTAGCCAAGTGGGGGCTGGTCTCTTGTCCCAAGCAACAAGTGACAGAATGAGAGGACACGGCCTCAAGCTGTGCCAGGGGAGTGTCAGAATGGACATCAGGAGGAATTTCTTGGTGTAAAGAGTTTTTTAACATTTAAATGGACTGCCCAAGGAAGTGGTGGAGTTACCATACCTGGAGGTGCTCAAGAAATGACTGGATGTGGCACTAAATTGTCAAGATGGTGATCAGTCAAAAGTAGGACTTAATCTTGAAGGTCTTTTCCAACTTAAAAGATTCTGTGATTCTCTGTGATTCTGTGGTCTCCAAAGCTGACTCAGTTGAAAATAAAGGAATAGCTACACACATATAGTTTGTGCATTAACCTACACTGACACTTTATTGGATTTCTCTCCTCAGCTCTTGTGCCATGAAGGAGAGGACTTCTCTGGAAGCAGTTTGGAACTCTGCTTCCCTTACCACGTGGCCTGTATGTCAATGGATCAACTGCAAGAGATCTCAGAACACTCAAGTCCCGAAAAGCACTTTGCGTACAACATCAAAACAGAGTGTAGGAAAAATTTTTTATAAATTGGAATTATTCTACGTTTGCTATCATTGAGATATTATTTGTTGGATATACCATAATTTGTTGATACCAGTTAGCTGACCTTGATCCAATTAAAACTGGAAGGTCAGAAACACAGTAGAGTTTTCATGACTTCTTCTAAATGAAGTTGGTCACATACATTGAATATTCAAGAAGATAGTGTGATTCTGGTTTTTTCATTCTTTTTAATTTTTCCTAAAATAGAAAGGAACACTTATGAAAGCCTTTGTGGTTTTTTCTTTTTCCTTTTAATCATGACCAAAATTTTTCAGTGGGAAATAAAAATAGAAAAAGCCTGGCCTAATAATGTAAAAATCCCTTGCTGTTCCACACAAAGGCTTGTTGATGCAGATTTATACTTTATATAGTTATATAGTTCCATGGATAGGCATTGTGAATAGTCACAGAAGACACAGAAGGAAAAATCAGTCTTCTGGAAGCCAGTGCTCAATTTTTTGAGCAGAAAAGCTCCATCCATACAAGGATTAAATAGTGTTAAGGACCATTTTCTGTTGCAGAAGTCAACTGGCACAATCTGAGCAGGTCTACAATATTACAATAAAGTATTAAAACATAAAATCTACACTACTGGACTACTTGTGCTCCAGACCCTTCCCCAGCTCCATTGCCCTTCTCTGGATTCGGAGCCCAGGGACTGGCCACAGTACTCAAGCTGCTGCCTCACTCAAGCTGCTGAGTACAGATGGCCATGGTAAAGTTCTTCTCCTGTGCTCCTCTTTGTCTTCCTCTTTGCTCTTATTGGCATCAATGTTAAATTCTCATTGGCTTTCTCAGGGGGAGAACTGGATCTACCACAGCTGGATCTACCACAGCTGGATCTACCATGTGTACAACAATTTTAATGCTTGAAGGATCAGTAAACTCTTTCATATGTGTACAAAAAGACACATCCAAGTGACCATTCAAGTCTTTTCTTCCTAATTAAGACCTGAATCACTGAACTAGTTAATACATACAATAACCTCTGTACTGTGCCTCTACCCCCAAGGAACAATGACTGTGATTCATAAGGTTCATTATGTGCTACATTTGGCACATTGTCAACAGTGCTACCTTTTAAAGAGCCAGGATAAAGGGTAATGGAATGGAAAATTTCCTTTTATCCCATCACTGGGTCAGTCTGGGTGTATCCCATGTATTAGTTTGCAGCCAAGAGGCAGAGTGTGTGTCTTCAGATCACACGCCCGTTGGGAATTTCTGAAGGGAATACTACTGACACAAAGGAAAAGGAAACAAAGTAATGTTCAGCGACTTGAAACAACTCTTTTATTTTCTTTCCTTTTTCTTTTCAGTTGGCCTTTCCAAGTTCTTACTAAAAGCATAATTCAGGCAGAGGCTGTCTTCCTTTTTAATGCCAAATATGTGGGTTGAAAAGTACATATTGTCTGGAATTCGGGGTTACAGAAAACCATTCACCTTCCTTTGACAATGCAATCAGTGCCTGGCATTAGAAATTGGGCTGATCTCAGAAGACTGCACAAATTGTCTTTGAAAAATCCACCAAAACCAAAGAGATTTTTCTTATTCAGTCATAAATTTTCATTCCATCCAAGCCAGCATTGCCATATTCTAGTTATTATCTATTTTTATCTCAGACCTGGCAAACCTCTTTCCCCTAAACTGCCTGTCTATCCTGTCATGCAAGACATTCCCACAGCTGTGCCAGCTAAAACATCACACAATTCTATGATAGGATTATCTCACTGTTATTATTCTTAATTACTACTAGGTAAAGTGTTCATATCCAAACTGCCTGCTAGAAGTCATCTTGAATACTACTGAATATAAATTCAAGAAGTCAACAAAGAATTCCAATTCTTCATGTCTTACACATCCAGGTTTTCTCCAAGATAAATGGAAGGTCTTAAGTTGAGCACGCTTGGGCTCTGTAATAGGTTGTTGCTTTCCAGGATTCAGCTTTAGACAGAAAACTTAGAACATTTGAGAATGTGAGTTACTGAAAATAAGTATTTATAGCAATTAACATTCTATACAAACTGCACATTTGCCATTGCTGCATCATTCAAAGTGCAGCTGAAGGCTGTAGGGATACACTGGCCATTGAATAGTCACACCAACAGGTTAATTTCAGGGATTTTGCACAGAAGAAACAGTGATGAATAATGATGATTTATTAAACTCAGTAGCAGAAAAAATTGAAAAAAAAGGTACCCCAACACTTTGAAAAGTCTCCATCCATCAATGTTTCTGTTTGAGGAACCAGGTGTTACACATCAGGAAAAATGGCATCCAAGATCTTGCCCTTGGTTTTTTTCTTTTAGTTTTGTTGCATTTGCTACAGGCAGAAGCAACAAACTCACTGCTTGAAAAATGCTCTTCTCTTGTCTTCTCTTAAGCTTTGTGGTAAATTCTTTGACTCTCTGTCTGTCTAAAATAATGTGCATGGCCTCAGGAATGTCTTTATGTCATTCCTGCTGCATGCTAGGCTATATTCCATTCAGCTGGCCTGATCCATAGGCATTTCTATTTTCCAGATAATTACATTGTTCTACTTGTGTCATTAGTTTCATTGTTGCTGTTTCTAAGAGGCTTTTCCCACCTAACTGATGTCCAGGTTTTCTTTTTTGAATTTTTCTGAGATACGGACTTAGAGGAGAAGGCAGCAAACCTCTTCTGTTCCTAATAATAATCCCCAGTTTCTGAAACCTTGAAGGCTTTCTCATTGCTACTCCTGACAAAAAGCATTTAAAAGTCATTATTTCCCTTCTTGATGCTCTGTAGCAAAAAAACGGTTTTCCTCATATAAAAATTCTGGGTTTGAACTAAAGACATCAAGGAATGGGGAATCCACCCCTTCCCCCTACAATTTGTTTCAACCCTTAGTCAAGATCTGTGCTTAAAACAGATTATCCTAGTTTTTATTATTTATTATATTTATTATTTATGCTCTCTATTTGTACACTGCAGACTCAGTCTCCTCTGAAACATCTGCCAGACTCCATAACTGGACATAGTGACTTTTTTTTTTCTGGGATGGAGGAAAAATGCACCCACTCAGCTGCTCCTGGAAAAAGGTGATTGTTGCCACCCTGTCCTAAAGTTCGGAGCCAGCTGCCATCACTTAACCTGCAGGTGTGTGTTGGTGTCTCCCCACCCCAGGGCAAGGAGGCAGCTCAGACTGGCTGAAGAGGGTTGGTGTGCCCAGGAGATGTGTCCATGGGCTCCTCTCTCAGTAGTGGGTCCAACTCTGGAAGTCCCAAAAGCATGGGAGACTTTTTCTGGCTTTGTGGGTATCACAGCAAAACCCCCAAAAGCAGAAATGGCACATTCATGGAGACCCTGAAAACATCTACTGGGAACTGGTGACACTTAATTTGGATATTACTCCAAATTTCTAGCTAGCATCCTAAAGGGGCTACTGTTAGTAATCACAGGCACATTAAATGTGGGTATTCCAACTCAGCTTTGATCCCATCTAGTTGGGAATACTTTTTAATATCAATGCTTGAATGAACATAGTTTTCACTGTGATATTCCTCGAAGTTTATTTATGCTTCCTTTGCTGCTGCCATACACAGGGTCCCCTTTAACAGCAGAGGAGAAAGGAAATTTAGTTGTGACGAGCAAAGGGATTTTTCTCTGGACAATAACTTTCCATTCTTAAGCACTTTCATAGGCTTGGGAGTCTAGATTTTTCTCTTGCAGAAATACTGCTTTGACAAGTATCCTTTTATTAATACAAATTATTCTCAGACGTGTCACAGTATTCCTAACCCGACCTCGCAGGAGCACAAGGCTCATTTGGTATTTGGAAACAGAAATCCCTGTCCTTCCCCAACTGCCCCACAACTTCCTTTGCATCCAGCTGCCATCATTTAATAAGTAAAGGAACTTTACAGGAAGGTAAACAAATATTATAAACCAATTTCTTTGAAGATGAACTGCGCCTTCTTTTTATCTTTTCCTTCCTGTAAGTCTTCAAGACTGAAATTCTAATAAACAGCTCTTCATAGGATATCTCCTGTCACTTTTTATTTGTCTGAAACATTTTTTTCCCATTGGTATATCTTTCAGCATTTACCCAAGCCAGAAAAATGCTACTTACTGACATTAACAGGCTTGCAATATTTAAGTAAAGCATATAAGCTATTTACAAAAACCAGGCTGACAGCAACATTTTAAAAATGAGACTATAATGTAATAAAAACATTATCCTGGCTTGTGTCTGATCTGGGAATAAGAAAATGAATGAAATATTGCAACAAATGAGAACTGGGAGAATTTTCCAGAGAAGGGAAAAATGAAAGTGGAGCTATAGAAAAACAAGGCAAAACCTTCTGAAAAGGCCACGTTTGACTACAAGAATTTATGGCTTCTCTTCTTATCTCAATGCACCCTCTGTGAAAGCACTCCCCACGCCAAACCTGAATGATTTGTCAGCTGCCCACTAAACCCTTTTTCTTCAAAGGGCTTAACCACAGTTACATGTCCATTGTATTTCCACAGAATGGTGCATCCATGTTTCAAACAGCAGAGCTTAATACCTCCCTGAAAGCGTCCCTGCCACTGATGTTAGCAGCAATAAATGTGCCAGACTGAAGATATATTCCCAGCAGGGCTGTGACAGTGCTTAATATATGTCCCTATATGCCCACCTGTGTGGGAACAAATCTGTTACTTGATGATGTCCCTTTCTATTCAGCTATTCAGGTGCAAACCTTTCTCTTGCTGTCACTCCTTGGTGAGATACAGCTTTTCTGTAAATAGCACTGCAGGCTGAGTTCTTCCTTCTGTTCCTTCAAATCCTGAAGCATAATCTCTGGAAGCAACAAGCCCTGGCACCAAAAGTGGGTGAAGTTTCTGATACTCAACATGACTTTTATTATGCTATGCCATGCCTTGGTGCCATGCAGCCCTTTCTGGCATCAATCCCAGCAGCATCCCTGGAGGGTTGTTTGTCTTAACCCAATCTCTTTATACAGATGGAGGAGAAATGAGTGATAGGAATCTGCACAGTTACCCAACAACACAGCCAATGGACTATCGCCCAACCTAGCTACATGGACAAGTCAAACTGGCACTGAAACTGAAGGAACTTTTGGAATTAAGGCAGTTCCCTGAGGAGACAGAGAAAATGGCAGCCAATAAAAAAAAAAAAATAGGGGTGTTGGAGTACAGCCAGAATATTATTGTGCTGCAGATATTTTTGCTTGCCTGTCTTTGAGATTTACTGTGACCTTGGAAGAGTTTGCAACGGCATGAGGCTGTCCCACCCTCCTATGCACAAGGCAAGAATAAAACAGATGTTAAGCCATCTTGGTGTGCTTCTATTTCTGCTCAGCAGAGTTCAGCCAGACCATAATATCCAGGTTTTCCTGTTCATGCAGTGCCCCAGCAGTGGGGCATCAGAGAAGAGAGGCAGGTAGTGAGTGTGCAGCTCCTGCACCTGCACTCATGCCCCACTGGCAGACCATGAAGGAGAGCTTGGTGTGACCAGTGGATAAGCAATTTCATTTTGCTCTTTTAAGCCTCAAGTCTTGTCCAATACAACATGGAAGTGGGCATCATCATTTTCTCACTCTCTTTTCCAATGAAACATGGCTCACTGTCTGCTCAAAGATGACTATGATTCATCAGAGCACTAATTCCTATCAATTTCTATGCAAAACTCCACATGACTAAAATCCAGTGCATATTTCCCACCTCTGGAAGATTATGAATTGGATGAGAATGAAACAGGAATAGAAAACTTCAAAGCTACAAAACTTCAAACTCTCTTATTTAAAGCTGGTGGTTTTATCTCTGTCATTCATGATGTCTTTAGCCTTTATTCCACTTCCTTTCAATAATCATCAAGAATTTAATTTTTTTTTCTGTTATTCCCAAGTCTACCTTGCTGCACATGTGGGCAGAGCAGCAAACTGCTGCTCCTAGAGTATAGTTTCACCTAGAGTATAATTTTCTTTTTTTTTCCCTCTTTGTTCTTCTTTCTTTTTCCTGCTGATTTTCTTCCTTATATAGTAGTAGTTCATGCGGGTTCCTGAGATAGGCACAAAACTACATCCTGTGGCTATTGATTTATACAAAACCCTAAATACCTTTCCAGGCACTCCACTAAGGGATTCCAAAACCCACACAATTATTCCAGGAGAAATTCTAAGTATTGCAAGATTCATCTCTATTTAAATGAACAAATCCCATGCTCTATTAAAATGAATGAATCCCTTGCTAAAAGACTTTTCTTTCACCATGGTAAGGAAGAACTCTTCTAGGAAATAATTCCAGCAAAGACTGAATTCATAGTTTAAGATACTGGTCCCTAAGAGTGAATTCGGCAAAGACAACATTCAGAGAAGTAAAAATAGAGCCTCACATCCATATGAGAAAAGTTTGTGTATGGTTTTTGGGGTAGAACTTTCAAGGTTACAGTCTAGTTCTTTGGACAAGAGCCCTAGCTGCACAAAAATATTTAATGGAAAGATACGGATATGCATCTCAATTTCTCCTTCTCAGTCTCTTTGGATGGACAACTCACCTTGTCTAAACAGTTAAATACCAATTGGACCAGAGAAAAATAGAGAAACTAATGGTACAGGCATGTGACCAAGATTCTTCGAAATACAGTAGACATTGATTAAAATCCCTTTTCCCAATGGGCGGGAAAGGACACTTGGACCTCCATCATCCCCTTGCTCTGTGTGCACCCTACACTACTCAGCATGCCAGATCCCGAATAAAGCTTTCAAAAGTCATAATAGTGATGCCTAAAGAGGCCAATCTAGAAACAGAGACTAGACAGGAGTAAGGGAAGGAATAAAGGTGGATATTTGTTTGAAAGGCCTTCAGAGGCACACCCTGGGCAGGCCAAAGGCTACACCCAAGATGGACCCCGAGTCACGAGTTCTTCACACTTTTATAGCTTTGGTCCACTTGCATCTCAACCCAATTTCACCAATTAAACTTTAGCTAATGATGGAATTTCCCCTCAGCTTGCCCCCCTTCTCAAGATGCTGGGTTACACATTTTGGGCCTAGGCCGGGCTGGGTGTCCTTGGAGAGCAGCCTGGAGAGGCTTTGTTCTGTCTGTCTCAGCATGAGAGAGCAGCAGCTCCCAGGCTGCAGGACACTGCAGAGTTACACACTGGGAATACAGGATTTGAAAAATATAAAAGTTAAAACCTAAGGTATCAATAGAAAATGGGGAAAACATCATTATTACATTTGGTATTTAGACTAAAGTCTGACATATGACTCCCACTGGATATGTGCAGCCTTTAAGTCCACCATAGTTTTCCTTTTGACTGTCATATTTTAAGAAGGAAAAAATTCTGAAAAGTTAATTTTAACCAGTACAGCTGGGATCAAAAGTTGCCTCTATCCACCAGAACAAAATCAAAATTAGAGAAGTCAAGACATAAAATATAATGATCCAGAGGAACAAGATCACTGAGTAACCCACTTCAAACTTTGTCCAGTTGAGTCATTTCACTTCCTGATTTCATTTTTGTTCTTTTCGACTGTTAAAACTAAAGAGGAAGAATTGAGGGGAAAAAATGTAACACAAAACTTAATTGTTGTTGACCACCCTGAAACATGGTAAAAGGGAATTGCCTTCCACAAGATGAATATCCATCTGCTTTAAACATCAGGTCTCTAGGAGAACACTTGCATTACCACCCCACCATCCTTCCTACATGCTGAACACCTGGAAAAATGGCAGTAGAACTAAGGATGGGTTCATAGAAATTTGTTTTCTTGTTACACAGCAATTTTATGAACCTATTTCTAGCCCAGACAGATTCCCACAAAGCACAGCCCTGCACCCTCAGGGAGTTCAGCTAGAGCCAAGCTGGGCTTTTAAAATCTCAGGGGTAGCCCAAACTGACTCAGTGAGATTTAGGTCTGCTCCAGAACCACATCATAGAAGTACTCATGGTTCACAGTATTTTATACTTAAAAAAATCAAAATTGGATAGAGAACAAGTCTTAGTTTAATACAACAGTAAAACCAGTAATTCATATTGGGATTCAAACCCCTGTTTCATTTCTAACTGCAAACCCTGGTTGTTTTAACATCCACATGTAAGTGTTAGATGCACCAGAACCACTTCTTTTTTAAAATCCTCATTTAATTCCTTTATTTTCAACTTCAACTCCAGAAAAAGCTTACTATAAGCAGAAAGCTCCTCACTAATCTCCAAATCTCCGTAGAGAGTACATCTGTTATGGTGCTCCCTCTGATCTTATAGTTTTCCTACTGATCTAAAAATAAATATTTGCTCATAATTTATTTTAAAAAACCAGTTTCTTTTTCAGGATATCAGAGTAATGTCTATGAAAGAAAGGAAGAAAAAATCTGTTCTTTTATTCTGGCTTTGAAGAAAGCTAATAGAAATAACACCTGATTCACTCAGAGAACTATTTTTAAGCCCTTTATAAGCATGACCTTCAAAGAAAGACAAAACGCCTTCTTCAGTGCCTGTCATTGGATCAAAACCTGCCTCAGTGAAATCAAAGTGCTCTGTTTTGCTGGACCCATAGGATGTGGGCAGGACCATCCCTCCCTGGGGTCATTAAAACCAGTCTGTTTGAGCATCCTCGAACGCTTTTTCAGGTAACACTCTTTATGTCACCTCTGTGGGACAAGACCCTGCCAGGAAGAACTCCTGTGGCTCCTACAGAAAAGTCACTTTGTGTCTCTGCCTTTGTGTGATCACAGTCAGCCAGAGGCCCAAATTCCTCTGCTGGATGAATGCTCCCTCACCACTTAATGATGTGCTGCCAGGACAAAGCCTGTCCTTCCCCTTGCCTCATGCCTGATGTTTTACACTGTGACATTTTATTTGGTGCTTTCCAACTCCTGCTTCATGAAAAAAAGCCTGTAAATATGATCCTTTCATCTTTTCCCATCTACTTGTGGCCCCTACTACATCCCATCAGATTCCCCCTCTTCCAAGATGAGTCCATTTAACCTGACATTGTACAGAAGCTGTTCCACGTTTTTTAACAAGGTTTGCTGCCCTTAACCAGTTCTTTCCCTCTTCTGCCATTTCCTGGGACAATGTGTTGGAGCTGTGCATGACTGGTGCAGATGTGGTGTGCCAGGACTCCTGGCAGCAGCCTGGCACCATTTCCCAGCTCCATCCCAGTTCCTCCTACCAAGTTTTTTGCTGTAGCTGAGCTCACTGTGTGGGCAGAGTAAAATGGGATTGAAAGACTGCCAAGCCCAGTCAATACCCCCCAGAATTCAGGTTTGCACTGATGAAATCTGCGGTTTCTGAGCCTTGGCTGGTGAGATCTACAGACAGGTAAAGATGAGGAGGAGAGGATGTGTCTGGGAGGAAAAGCCTCCACCTGCCTGTATCTCTGTGCCTGCTGCCAGCACTGCCTGGGGGTTTTCCACTGTGCACCTGTTGTCACATGAACAGAGAAAGGAAGATGAATCCCTCTCCCCAGTTTCCAATTCTCCGCAGGTGTCTCAAAGAACAGGACAAATTTACTAGTAAGAAGGAGATCATCTCACTTTGATGTCCTCTCAGGCAAGAGCATGTTAAAAGCCTGTCCAGGTAACACACCACTGGGTCAGGATGCCCAAACCATGGCAACTCCCAAATCTTGATTTGTAGGATTCCTTAGCCAGAGCTGTCAACTGTCTTTTGGGGTCAGGGAGAAAATAGGTGGTGACAGTATTGTTTTTTCTTTACTTAGAGGATCATTTTAATCAGAGTATCCTCAAATAACTTCTCAAGTGTAGGTTTTGCTTGTTTCTCATTAGACTGAAATGGTCCTCACACACTTTTTGCAGCCACTTAAGTCATAGAATCATGGAATGGCTTGGGTTGGAAGGAATATTAAAGATCATCTGGTTCTATCCCCTGCCACAGGCAGGGACACCTTCTGCTATCCCAGGTTGCTCAGAGCTCCATCCAACCTGGCCTTGAGCACTTCCAGGGATGGGGCAGCCACAGCTTCTCTGGGCAACCTGTGCCAGGGCCTCACCACCCTCAGAGGGAAGAATTTCTTCCTAATATCCAATGTAAACCTACCCTCAGTCAGGACAAAGCATTTTACTACAGAAATGTGCAGGTTATGGATTGCAGCTAAATGTCACCAAAAGCAGCCTTGATGTGAAAACATACAATTTTGTGATCAAAACCCGAGACAAAACCACAGGTAACAGCATTGATCCATTCTCTTGCTTTATTTGAAAGCACATTCAGATAACAAAGTGCAGAAAATAAAGTCTGCCCGTGATGTCATCTATCTGGTTGTGTGTTTAGGGGAATAAAAATGGCAGAGAAAAATGATAATCACCACTGTTGTTCCAACACAGTGACAGTAAAGTGTCCCCTGATGTTAAGTGCAGCCAGTAAGTGAGGTTCTTTACTGCTTCATAACACATTGCTATATATTAACAACATATTAACTCAGCAACACCATTTGAGAACTTACACAGTTATTCACAGGCTCGCTCCATAAATTTTCTCTTACATTGGTGATTGCAGTTCCAGGACATTGCACTGACACACAACGTGTTGGAAACATTGATGGACACAAACAATTGAATTTTATACTGTGAGTTACAAAATCATAGTAGTTAATGAATTCTCCTACCGCTCTGACCTCTGAGGTTCATTAATCTCCATACTCAGATCCTCCATTACACTTTGAGCTCCAAAATGATGAAAAAATTCAGTAATAAATATTCCAGGAAGTTTTGTATAAGTTTCTTACAGCTTTGAGTGTTGTTTACAACACCAGCGTGCTATGACTGACACTTCAGCTGTGTAGTCCTGTGGGTCATTGAGAAGGTCAAGTGCATCTCTTAAGTACTATAACGAAGAACATAGATGAAGACAAAATCACTCAAAGTGGCCTTCAGCCTTCCTCACCTTTGTTCTACCAGCCAAGTTAAATCTTTACTGCAGTCAGGAGGTCTCCTCAGCACAAAAGGACCCTCTCAGCTCAAGGTCTAGGTGTTTACATCAGTTGGAGAACCAGCCCCCAGACGGTGGTCAGGATATCTGACATTTCTTGGGTCCCATAAAACTGAAAAGGCATTTTCTCCTTTTATCTCTATGGCAGTCTCAGAGCAGTACCCTGATTTTGGTGGGGTTGCTCCTGGTTTATCTCATCTTTAACTGAGAAAGAAGCCCACCCTTCTGCCTCCTTTCCCTTTTCCCCACAGACGCAGACTCCCTGTTGTGGGTGTTGTTAACCAGGTGCAACTCCAACAGGGCTGCTGAGGCTGCGGTGGTGGGAGATGAGCAAGGCAAAGGAAACACAAGATCCCTTTTTACATTAGAAACTGGAAAGAGATGTAGACCATGGACTTCCAAGCAGGTGTGCACCTATTTTCAGCAGGAAGGAGTCTGATGCCCTAAACAGAACAGAAATCTATCTAATACATGCCTGTGATTTCTTGTTCTACAACATTAAGCATAGACCAGTATCAGGGCATTATATATGATTACAATCCTACTGCCAACAAACTGAAACAATAAATACAGCACAGAGACACAAAAAATTACACTTGAAATTATTTCTTAATAGGACACACCTTCAGTAGTAGAAATACATTTCTATACAATTAATACACCTAAGCTTTGAGATAACAATCATATTTCAGTTATTTTGGGTCAGTATCACGACAAGCCTTTTGGGATCTTTATAAATTTGACTATATTAGAAATATAATTCCTAAGAATGAAAATGTAGATCACAAACCACTAATATATGTTTTTCTGAAGGTAATTTTCTCATGTAATTTCCCTGTGGTTGTTTGGTGTATTTTAATTTAATGACTCTGGGATTCCAGATTTATTATCATATTCTCAAAAGCTCAACAGCACAGCTGAAAATATTTTATTCCAACAAATTGTCCATGGCAGTAATTACAGCACTTTATTTCAGCTTGAACTGCAAGTGTTGCAGAATGATACTTCTCCAAAAAGCTCATCTAATAACTGTGAAAGCAAAGCTACTTCTTTCATAATAAAGTTTAACTCAGTATCTGCACATGCCACTGCATTGCACCAACTTTGGATTTTGAAACCACTTCATTAGAAGTGAAGTTTCACTATGTGAGGGGTCTTTTGAGGCCAGTTCCAGTGTAAACAATCCAGCTGTCTGTACAGCAAGGTCAGCACTCATTGCTTCAGCAGCAAAGGCAGATTCTAAGGTGAGATACTACTAGGGTTTAAATTAGGACAATGCTCAGAAATCCAGATATCAGGACTAAAAATGGCTGTTTAGAAATATTGCCAATTGTTAATAATTTTTGTTAGTAGATTAAATAATCTATTCTTGAATATCTGGTAGATCATGGCCCATCTTGTCCCCTTGAAAACTCTTCCAAAGCCTGAATGTTCCTGTAGTTCAGAAAGTCCCATTCCAGTTTTTCCTGCCTTAGCTACCAGCTTTGATTTCTCATTCTATCACCTTCTGAGACTGCAAACAACTCCCTTCCTTCATTTACATTATTATTGCCTCAAAGTTATTTATAGGCTGATATAATTTACTCTCAGACCTTTCCTCTTTTAGACTACTTTGCTTAACCCTGTCACCCTCTCACCTTCGTTTCTGTCACTTACACATTTTCATTTTTTTTCTCCTCGCTGTTACACTTTCTCTAAAGCTTCCCTTAGCTTTGGGGACCAGAACTGCAGACACACAGGCAGGTTCTCCACCTCTCAATCTGAAATAATGGTTTGTAATTCAGGAATGAGGATCTTCAGGTGCTCCGGGGAAACACTTTTCAATGTTGCAGACTGCCTCCATGAATGCAAAACCCTAAGATAAAATCCCTTCCTTGATATGTTTGCAAGATTTGAGCAGAAGGAGCAAGACTTTCACACCAGCCTCTGATTTTAGGATTCTGAGCCTCTGTGTAGCCCTTTTTAGAAGCCAAAAAGGTCTTCCCATCTCTATTTTTGTACCTATTTTCTACACATATCTATTTCCTAAATGTTTTCTATTTTCACTGATGTAAGATTATGCTTGATGTAATATAAACATTATTTATCATTTAAGATGTATTGTGTACCACACACGTATCCACCACCTACATCTGAAATATGTCCTGTGCCACATCAGGTTTGGGTCAGCACAATGTTTACTTGATATTTCACAAGTTTATTAGTTATATTCCACAAGGATTAAGAGATCTGTTCCCGAAACTCCCTTTTAGGTGCTACATCCAAAATACAGGCCAATGACCATCTTACTGATGCAGGGAACCTACCAAACCTTTATCAGCAGCTTTCATTCATTTGTTGCAGTCATCTGATTTGATACTGAATGTGTCTCTCAGAACAGATCTCTAACAAACCAGATGGATTTTCTTTTCTACCCAGCTGAGACACAAAACTGCAGTGAATACTGGAAAAGGCTCGTCATTCATAGCTGCTGAAGCACCCTTTAGGTTCAGAAGTAACAAAAACATGACAATCTGTAACTAAGCCCTGTATTTCAAAAGGTTTTGCCCTGCCTTACAGGTCCAAGACCCACTCCCCCAGCTACAAAGTGAAACAGGCATAACTGGGGAACTGAAGATCATTCCAGGGAATTACAAAAACAGCCCTCACTGTGTGCACCGTGTTCCAAGTGAAGGAGAGAATATGAGCCATCCTGAAAAGCAAAGCATGTAGATAAGAAAAAGGTCAGGGTGGGATGCACGAGAGCTCAAGAACGTGGTGATGATATTGGAGGTGCTCGTCAGCAGCTCTCCAGAAAATCTAGTTCAGGCAGTTAAATGTTCTTCCTTGGGGCCAGAGAACTGAAAAGGCTTGTGAAACTTGGGAAAATACAGATGTGGAGGGAACCAACCAAACCTTCCTTGGGAGGAGGGAAGAAGAGAAATTGGTGTTACGGTGAACATCATTTTTTAAGAGCTTCTTACCCAGAGCGAAACTCATCTGGGGACATCCTGAGCTGGGGAATGTGACTAAAAAGATGCCAAAGCAGCTTTCCTGAAGGATGCAGATTGATGCATCTGAAAGTTCCCCGGTGGGAAGAAGAGGTAGAAACACAAACACAAAAAGAATGATGTAGAATTCCGGGAGAAATAAGTGCCTGGTCATTTAGCAGCTATTCAGATTTATTCTCATGACCAAGATCACCCTGCACAGTGGAGGTGGGACAACCTCCAAAAGACATTGTCAGCCAAGAGGAAAGTTCCACCAAGGAATCCGGTTCACTGTCATTGTGCCTGTCATTCATTAATCACGCTCTCTTTGTATGAAGACACATCAATTTTCTCTTTTGCTTTCGATACCACAAAGCCAAAAATCTTCCGCTATCAGCAGTCTTGTGCTGTGGGTGATAAATATTTTTAACAAATCACTTGCTGGGTTGGGTTCTTTTCATTTTTATTACAGGTCTTGAAATAAAATTTACTACAGTTGCATTCACCTGCATGGACAAATGCTCTCTACTCTCTTCTAAAATCTAACAACCATAACTTACATTTTTAGTACTTTATTTTTTCAACTTCAGTCATATAAGTTTGTTTAAATCTCCTATTTCAAGAGTCTCTTTAGGTATTTTAAATCTTGATATTTCTTCACTGTCAACACATTTCCAAGTCTGCAGCAGAAGGTTTATAGTCATTCTTCATCTATGACTGAAAATGACAAATAAAAAATTTCCATATCCACATGCTTTGCATAATTTCAGTATCACTTCAAAATACAGTACTGCTCTCATTACTCCCTTACTCTCAATCTTACTGTCCAGGTCAGCTCATTATCTAAGTGGAGTCTTAGCCTCTGTCATTTACTTCCTTCAAGTCATGGACAGTGAATTCAAACAGAATTTTGCTTCTTGGCAGCTCAGTCTGAATTCCCACAAAGGTTTCATAATAAAAGATCCTCATTTATAACTATTATTCTTGATGGCACTATTTTCATTGAAAAATATTTAGTTTAATGTTTATACATAAAAAGAGGAAATTTCTTAATATAACAAGGAGGATGAAATATTGAAAATGCAATAAAGAAATCTTCCTTCAGAGTCGTATTCCTTACTCATTCATCACACTGAGTAGGTTTTATATTGCTGGTGCTTTGACAAAACTCAGATCACAAAATAGTATAAGTTTGAAATTTGTAAAACATTTAGATTTCTAGAACAGCAAAGTGAGAGATTCACTGTCTTTTGATGACCTCAGACCAAGGCTACATATCTCAGTTTTATATAATAATCAATTATCAGCCTCAACACAGGGAGAGGAAGGAGCTCTGTCCTGAGCATCAGTGGCAAAGTATTATCTTTAGAACCATCTGGCTACAACCTCCCAATCAATTCAAAGTTGACCTTGAAAATTAGAATCCGTAATAAGACCACTCACTCCTCTACCACTGTGATCCCAAAGAGAGCACAAATTGTACGAGCTGCTTTATGTACAGGTGAACAAAGAGAGTGCTCCAGTTCTCCTTCATCATTGAATCCAATGAGATCCATTTGCTCTCAGGTTCAGATTCTGCATTTAAATTAAGCACTGCCTGCTGGAATGTGCATGTCCTGCTTGATTCAGGGGAACATCTTTCACCAGAACACATGCTCAGCATAAACTTGTCTCTAACTCCTGCACAAGCTGGAGTCCTAAAGTTTCCTCTAGAGCAAGATACTGTTCAGTCGTGGCAAAACTGAGTTTTCAGACAAAAATAATTATGACACTGAATAAGAAATAAATAAATTTAAATAATATGAAAATAAATATCTTTAAGTCATATGAAACACATTTATCATTATTATCACATTCTCTATAGTGGAACCCAAAAATATCTTACACTCATTAAAAATATAAAATTCAACTGTACCACAAAAGTGTATCCACTTCTGGGATGACCCAGCAGCAATTCTGAGGAAAGTACATAATTTTAACAAATAAAGAGAAAAGCTTCCCCGGTTGAAATTAGAGGAAGGGTTCATGCACAAACTGTGAGTTGATCTACTCCTAAATCTGGCCCAACTAGTGAGAAATTCTGCAATTTTACAAACAGTGTTGCTCCAGTTAATCTCATTTATAAGGCCAGTGTACGTCTGATTTACATCACACCTCAGTAATGATAAACACATATAGATACAAACAAAAGTTTGCCTGGGTGAAGAAAATAATAAAAGCTGCAGGAAGATGCAGGCAAAATTGTTAATGTCTTTATAACCACGTCTGCAAATATTGTAAAAGGTGCCTTCTGCTCTGGATCAATTTGTGGGCCCAATTCGCAACCGTAGTTAAGAAATAAGTTTGTCTTATGCTGAAAGGTAGAAATGAAAACACTCAATGCATAGGTAACAGGGCAACTCTTTGTACCTCTGCAAGTTCTCTCAGTATTTATTCAAACTTATTTTGTTAAAACGTTGCAGAGGAGGAAGCAATACTTTCCTCTATCCAGCTTAGGAAATTCAACAAAATTCTACTTCTGCTACATGCTCTGAATATCATTTCAGAAAATGGCAACTGCAGAATGGGAGTGCTGGGACATGCCAACAAACATCAGATTAAACCTTTGTGATATTATTGTATAAAGCAACATTAACATCACCACAGATCAGCTACAAAAGAAATTCACTTCAGTGTGGCAGGAAATGCATGTTAAACACAATTCTGAAATAACAATAGAATAAATTAACGTTAAACAGGAAATATTAAACAGGAAAGTAATTGAAACTCTTTCACAAATGCTTTCTTTCCTTAAAGGAACAACTCAGAAGAAAGCTTTGCCCTTGTAACTTTCTTTGTTTTTAACAGTCAGCAGAAATCTGTGTGGGAGACTTTGATTTGCAATTAACTTATTTTGAATAGAATCACATCCTCCTTGAAGAAATTACATAGAAACATCAAAATCATTATTTTAAGCATTAAAAATCTGCTTATACCCAAATGCTAATTTTTGATCTATAGTGATGCCTCTACCTTATGATAAATCCAAAAAAAGGAAAAGGAGATAATAGGAATAATTATGGCTCTTATCCAACACAACTGTTGTGGCTGCCTTACTCTGCAGGTCATTTCAAGGCACATTGTTTTTCTATTGAATGCATTAGGAACTTACAGAACTTCATTCTCCTAAATAGTTACCAATCCTCATATTTCCAGGACTTACTGTTTAAAAACTACTCGGCAGCTGCACTTTGGAAAGACTCCTCTGTTACCAGTGCTGTGGCCCTTCTCACAAACACCAGTTTTGAACCTGGTTTCATGGTTTGGATTGAGGAAGGTTTTGCCATTTTATATCTCAGGAAGTGATCTCACAAAAAATTGTGATAAGTAAAATACAAGGTGAAAAATTCAGTTATCAGTCAAGAAGTCAAATCTTTCTGCTTATTGCCATCATATTTCATTGTAATTTTGGCCAGAGGATGATAAAAATGTGTGAAATATTGGTTTGCTCAGTTTGGCTTGGGCTGACTTCATTTCAGTTCTGCTTTTTTATTACAAAGTTTCTCATAGCTCCTAAATAAATCTACAATTTGAGCAAGAGACCTTTCCCCTCTCATTCACAGTTGAGTAAGGATTTGTTATTCTATATCTTGTAAAGTGATCCTGTGTATGTGTGGTACCTCTGACTTTGCTGTGACTAAAATCAAAATATTTCTGAATATTGAAGGACTGAAGTCAAAGTGGGTTTAAGACAGCTTTTAGCCTCATGATTTGGAGAGATGCTCGCCAGGGAAATCAGTCAGCTAATGTTTCCCCACTGTGCAATTCAGAGCCCTGATAAGCGAAGCTCCAAGTCAGATTTGTCCTCTAAGGAATCCTTTCTCTCATGCTCCAGGTCTCCAGTGACTGCAGCAGGAATTTAGGGAGATTAGCTTTGGTAAACTAAAACTGGCCTTTATGAATACTTTCCTTCCCCTGAGGGGAAATATCATCCAAACTATCATTTCTGTTAGTGCTAAGAAGAACACGAAAAGGGCATTTTAAAGCAACTGAAGTGAAGGGACATTTTTAATAAAAACAAATTTTCTCTGTTACTTCTTCCTCTGAGTACTTAAAATATTTACCCAACTCTAACACACTATTTTGGTCAGGATGGAAAGAACTGTACATTGTACATAGGAACAGGGAGTAAAATAAACTTGCCACCACGTTTTAATTCATTTACAGAAAGAGGAACTTGAGCCAGTAGGGTTCTTTGTCATCAGGTTTTCATTTGCTGCGTGTGAGATGAGCCCTCATGCTTCCAGCTGGGTTTCGTTCACGGCTGCCGAGTCCCCGGGTGCAGAAATGGTGTATGCCCTGTGGGGAGGAGAAGGTACAATGGTCACTTTGTTCACACCAACCTGGGAATTAAGGTCCTACTTCTGGGAAGTGATTCCTCCAGATCATTTTGTTCACTGCACACGCCGAGGTAAGCCAGCTTGCATTCAGCGTGAGGGACTGGGTGACACCTCCTTCTGTGATTCTGTGGCTGAGATAGTATTAACAGGTTAATTATGGAAGGAATTGACACAATTCTCTTCCATTTGCTTCAGTGGCCATAGAGGTCACCAACACCTTCTGGAGGAAACTCATATGATGACATGAAAGAAAAGGATGAGGAAGACAGGATTGATCCAAGACCCACTAAAACCAATGGGACTTTTTTCCACACTATGTCAATGGAGTTGGGACGGGTTCTAAAATAAGGACTGTCTCCTTGCTTCTCTTTATACACCTGAGGTCACTTTACAAATTCCCATGGCAAGAAAAATCCCAAACCAAAATGGTCATGGTCAAACCCAAGAAATAAGATTCAATGAGCTGTGAATCTTGGTAGACTTTAATTCGGTACGTTTTGGAACATCATGTTCTTAAAGGTATCCTACTCCCCAAAGAAGAAATTACCTTGATTTCTTCAAAGAGCTCTTGGCCTTCAGCCCTCCTGACCGACAGCAGGCAAACTTGCAGTCGATGACCTGGTAAATGATGGGGTTGTACATGGCTGCTGACTTTGCCAGCAGTGTGGGTATCACTGAGAACTGGATGGGGACTGAATCCGGCCGTCCGAAGGCTGACCAGACCGAGACCACGGCGTAAGGGATCCAGGCGATGAGGAACCCTGCGCAGATCAACATCGCCACCTTGTGAGAGCAGAAAAGAGACAGCGAGGTTAATCCAGAAGAGTCAGACACCGGCAGAGCAGCACAGAGCTGGGCAGAATGCAAGGGAATGGCATTCCACTGAATGGAAAAGAAAAATGATAACTTGCTTCTACATATAAATTTACAACACGAACAAAGTCTGCCTCTTTATCTCGTGCCTGTGTTTCACCTGACACAGCGCAGTTAATGAGTCTGCTATCAGACCTTTAAAAATGCAGTAAAGTCTGGCTACATGTGAGAAAACTAAATGAGATTTCAGAAAATAATAATAGCTTGATATTGAATTCAAATTATTTAAGGAAAGTATTTCTTTTGATACACAGAATCTCTTTTTTAGGAAAATATACAGATAATAGCAGAGCTGCGAAGGTTTTTGAAAAAAGATCTTTTGAAAACTGGAAATTTAACTGAGATTGAGAATGCTAGTGAAATGTCTAGATTTGTTTCTCCTAACCCATATCATGGATTTGCACTCGATTAGAATATGTCGATACTTTAAAAGGCAAATTTATGTTAAATATTTTAGTTCCGATAAATGAATTCCTGGTAAATTAGTAAGTGACTTTCTTATAATGTGAGGAAATGTAACCATGAGAAAGGTTAGTATAAATACCAAAAAAAAACTGTTTGGGGCCAAAATTTGTGATTTGCATACTTTACCTGAACCAGCCTGTCTGCACTCAGTCACAGCCTGATATCACTTCGAATGATGCCATGCCATAACACATCCTGAAAAACATCTGCCTTCATGCTGCTGCCATTGACAGATTATTGCTGCATCCACACTGGTAGCAGCACATGTACATTCATTTGGAATAAGGCAATTAGCAGGATTATATTACAAAAAAAATAAAAAATTAAAAAATCACCAGAAAGCACAAGGAGTTTGGACATTCCATAGCCTTTCCTGTAGCCTGTTCTTTTTGTTGTCTGTCAGTGAAGGAACAGTGCAGGGGAGCCAAGGATCTCAGACACAGCCTGTTTGCTATAAATTGTACTGTGGAGTCAAAGGGGTTAAAAAGGAGACTAATTTTCCATATTTATCCCAACATTATGTTCTCCAGTGTAGATCCAGGACAGGAGGGAAAATTACTGGTGTTGCAACTCAGATCACATTGAAGTTTTACATGATCCTCCCAATATGCAAAAAAAAAAAAAAA